>VYZT01028066.1:0-21147 GCA_013400735.1 Pomatostomus ruficeps | reverse complement strand
CCCCTGCCCACAATGGGCCGCGCCCGCCCCGCCCGGCGCGCTGGCGTCACCGCCCGCCCGCGGCCGGGAGTTGTAGTGACGCGCGGGGCGGGCGCTCCGCAGCCGGGGGTGCCGTACCGGGGGTTTCGTACCGGGGGTACCACCGAGGGTACCGCACCGGGGGTACTACCAGGGGTGCCGTACTGGGGGTACCCCACCGAGGATGCTACCGGGGGTGCCCTGCTGGGGGTACCGCACCAGGGGTGCCACCGAGGGTACCGCACCGCGGATGCTACCGGGGGTGCCCTACTGGGGGTACTGCCGGGGGTACCGCACCAAGGGTATCGCACCAGGGGTACCGTAGCCGGGGGTACCGCACCGGGGGTACCGCACCAAGGGTACCGCACCCGGGGTGCCGCACCGGGGCTGCTGCACCGGGGTACCGCACCGGGACGCCCCACGCTGAGCACTGCGGGCCCCGGCGCTGCCCGTGCTGCAGAGGAGGCGGAGGGCAGGCGGGAGGGTCCCGCTCCCGCTGAGCAGCGAAGATAAAGTTTCACCCGACTGGCGACATGGGTGACACCCACTCGCGGGATCTGTGTCGCAGCTGCTGGCAGAGGCCTCCCAAGATGCGGCGTTCTCCGCTTGGATTTAAGAAATCAATTTTCCAGGGGGTTCCCATTTCACGTGAATCAGAGCAGCAATTGGATACACGGTTGGATTCCCACATGCATGGGAATAACCTCGCTGCATGAGATGGCAGAAAGAGCAGTTAGTGCTCTTGGTGCAAATCAAAACTCAGATCAAATTAATAGCATGGAACATTTTACCTTAAGTAAACTTTTCTCTTTTTTCTTCTGGATAAGAGGTCAAGCTATTTACATCTTGTATGGGTTTTTTTCTTTCTTGGCAACAACTATATGGGAACGTCTGAAAGGCAGGAAGGGATTTACTGTGATTGTGTTTCATATGGAGTCTGCACAAAAATTGATACAGAGACAGAGGAAAAGCCAGTGTTGGGAAAGTAAAGAAAGAGCATCCTTAGAGGAGCTGATTCCAAAACATGGAGTGAAATTATAGAATCACAGAAGGGCTTGGGTTGGAAGGGACCATCAAGATCATCTTGTTCCAACCCTCCTGTCGTGGGCAGGGGCACCTTCCACTAGACCATGTTCTCATTGGCCTTTTCCATCTGTGCCTTAGCTTTCCTGACCCCATCCCTAAACATCAAAATCATATCCCTGTACTCTTCCTGGGTCAACTGTCCCTGCTTCCATTGGCCGTACATTTTCTTCTCACTCCTCAGTTTGAGGAGCAGCTCTTTGCTCAGCCATGCTGGTCTCCAGCCTGCCTTGTTTGACTTCTTGCACATCACCTGTGGAAGCAATGGGAGGCAGCAGTCATAGAGGCAGTTTTGGGATAAAAGGTGTTAAAGGCATCTTATCTGCAGCAGCAAACCCAATGATGGTGGTGTGAAACTGGCGGGACAAGAGGACAAACAAATCTGTACCAGGGCACAGGTTTTGGTGAGAGAAATTATAATTCACAAAATCTACCACAGTCCTTGATGGAGCCAAATATGTGGTGGAAAATGGAGATCTAATGGATATAAAGAGATATTGATTTCCTAAAGGCTCTGACAAAATCCTTCATCAAAACATTTTGAGGGGAATAAGGAGCCAGGAAAAATACCTCAGTGGTTTATAGACAGAAACCACAAAGGCCGAGCTGGGATGGTCAGTCTGCACTGGAGCTATGAGATGGGGAGTTTCAGGGAGATCTGAGCAGGGGTCTGTGCTCAGCATCTTCATCAGTGATCTAGGAGTGGGGATTGGTGGGGACGTGGTGATGGCTTCTGGTGACACTGAGCTGCTTGGGAAGGCCAATGGCACCAAACCGCAGCAGGACCTCGGGACGCTCAGTGACAAAATGACAGATGAAATTCAGGGGAGACAAATGTAAGGGATGAGTCTCAGAGGGAGCTCTCCTAACACCATGCATGTGGCAGTGGGCTCTGAACCGAGTGCAGCCCCTCAGGAAGAGGATCCCAGGTTATAACAAGGAATTTGGTGAAGGCATGAACTCATTGCTGAGCAGCAGTAAAGAAAGCAAATAGATGGAAAGGAGTTAATGAGGTAAGAGGAAAAACTGCTGTACAATTCATGGTTTGCTCTCCTCTTGAATACTGTGAGCAGCTCTGGCTTCTGTTCTCACCAAAGATCTAGTGATCAAAGATATGGAGCATTTTTCACTGAGGTAACTGCTTAGGCCAGGACTATTCAATACAGTATTTCTATACAAGCCTCGGCTCAGGAAGTCCTGGAGCTGCACACAGTCTGCTGCAGGCTTGGAGATTTTATGGGAAAATATCCCTGAACACTTCTCATACCCTTGGCTTATCATACATCATTGGCTATGAGAGGATGCCGGGCAGGATAGCCCCTGCATCTGACCCAGCACAGCTTTTCTTTCACTTTTCCATTCATCTTTTTTTTCTCCATAACATGCCTTCCCAGGACCCCTCTTCCCACTCTTCTCCTCCTCAAGGACTTTCTTAACCCATGTAGTGGTGGTTTGATCTGGAAGTTCCCAGCCTGGGCAAGTATCTGCATAATGGTTGGCATCTGGAGTTGCATCTTCCTCATCGAAAGGGCTCAGCCATTTTCTTGTAATTGCCTCCTTGGAGCTTGTTTGGACGCTGCTTATCAGGCCCCATTGTGTTGCTTTCCTGCTTGTTTTTCCAACAGCCGCCTATTAAATTAAGCTCCTGTATTCAGACAAGAAAACCCAATAACCAGCTGCCCAGAGCCTCTCTGGATAAGTAGGACACATGCAATAGTCATCTCGTAAGACTGATGAGCATCCGGCCCCGAGAAGGGGAGAGCATGGGTACCAAGCCTGCCTGGAAAATAATCCCTGTAATGCCTTGTAACAGGAGGGGGTTGGCGGGGATTGCTCATTGGGTGAAAAACTAAACCAGGACTTTCTCTGAGCTGAGGGAAAGAAAATGGGTTTCTTGTTCTAAATCTGTAAGAATATACTTGGTAGTGTTCATCGTTAGCTGCTCGCTAGACCCTATGAATGTTCTCTGAGACGATCCATGTAAGATCAATATTGTCTTATCCCTGAGGGAGAGTTTTATGTGTCTGCTCCAGTGAAACTTAAAAGGACACTCTTGATTCAGCTGACAGTAATGGAATATGGAACCCATCCCCTTACAAAAATTAAATAAAATTGATTTTGGAGGAAAAAAGCCCTCTCTTCTTGGGGTTATAGTCTTTCATGTTGCACAGATGATCTGCTCAGCAGAAAAACAGACCACAGCTTTTATTTAATTGTTGTTTCGGTCTAAACCGAAGACTTGCACCAGAAGAACAAAACCACCATCTGAGCCCCTACCACCATCCCAGTCCACTGGAGCTTATGGGAAGATTTCCATCACAGCAATCAGGGCTGGTTTTGGCTCAAAGGTAGGGGACAGCATTATGCTTTTTGCTCTTTGGTATGAGGTTTTTACAGTACGTAGAGGACCTTTAGAGGTTCTGTATCTGGGCTGGGATGCTCTGTGTGAAAACAAACCACACCCTAAGTCAGCCTTATCTCCAACAGCGCGGAGCCCAATCTCACCCCGGGATTCACATCAGCTCCCTGCAGCTGGCAGGGGCAGGCAAAGCTTCGGCGTAACATTTCATAGCCCCAAAAGGGAAAATAAACGCATTCCCAAGGCAGGACTCAGCCGGCTGGGAGCGTTAGCAAAGACTCAGTGGATTTAGGCCCTGATTCTGCAAAGTCCTTAAGCTTGTAAGGAATTTGTAATTTGCTTGTAAGCAAATTCCCATCCGCTTCAGTGGCATTTAATCACATGCACATAAGTGCTTTATGGCGTACCAGGGAGTTGTACCTTGGTGGATGTGGGGATATCGAGCCCAAGCAACAGAATTCTTTTCTAGTGTGTTCAGAGAAGGGTAAAATCATGGAATCATATTACAGAATCATAGAATGGTTTGGGTTGGAAGGGATCTTAAAAATAATCTAGTTCTAACCCCCCGTCATGGGCAGAGACATCTTCCACTAGACCAGGTTGCTCAGGGCCCCACCCAGGCAGTCTTTCTAAGAAAAAAAAAAAAAAAAGGAAAGAAATAGTTGGAGAGCAGACTGTGAGACTTATTGTAAACAGCTATAGCAAGGTCTTTCTCCAGCCCTGCCCCGTCTAAACCCTCTCTGCTGGGAGATGCTGGGAGAGCACAGCCTCTCCTCACTGCTTCACCTGAAAGAACAGCATGCACTGTGAGAAACAGATGACTCAGACGAGTGGCAGAGAGATATAAAGCACTTGCAGGTGTGCTGGAGGTGTAGGAAGCCCTAAATTATCTCAGTGCTTTAGCCAGGACCTTCCACTCCACCCTCTATGTGCTCCTGTCACTGCCTTCCTCCCCTCTCCACTGCTCCCTGCAGCTGCCAGAATCCCCTCGTGCTTCCCTCGCCATCCATCCTCTGGCTGTCTCCTGCAAGATGCTGCGCCTGTGGCCGTGCCCTGGTTTGGATCATCTTGCTGGTACCTGGCGTGTCCTTGGCAGCCTCCTGACACGCAGCTCCTGATTGCTCACAAAGCCAAGGATGAATCTTCCTCCCTGGATCATCCTGTCAGCGCCAGGCTTCACCCACAGCCTTGTGCCAGCCTCAGATGCTGGGTCAGGGGGAAAATGTATTGTTCAGGGTGGGCTGAGGGCTCTATCTCTCCCCCTCTAGAGTCCACAGCCCTACTAGAAAACAAGCCATTCCTGATTAGGGATCTGTAATTTTGCCCATATCTTTTTTCTCCTCCCTACTCCCTAGAGATGACTTTTCTTGCATTGAATTGCTGTGAAAGGTACCAAACAAATAAACAAACAAAAATTTCAAAGGTAAAGCAAATTCTCAGTGGACGAAAGTTCAGTGCCCTGTTTGCCCTGTTTTCTTCCTCACATCCATGGTTATTTATCTCCTGAGAGCAGGAAAAGAGGTGAGATGAGGGGTAGCATCCAGGGAAGAGGTGAGGCAGGAGGAAGAGGAGCGAAGGGGTGGGAGAGGGGTGTAAATCACTGCCTCTCTCTCAAGGCCAGACACTGCTGCAGATTTCCACCAGCTGTTGCTGGGGCTGTCAGAGAAGGGCTTAACAGGGGTGTGTGCACATAGCCTACAGGGAGAGCTGCTTTTATTTGTTCACATCTAGCAGGGTCTGAATTTATTGCCTTTGCAGAGGGGCCAGCAAAAAGCCAGAGCGTCACTTAAATCCTGTTTAAAACCTCAGATTAAGGCTTTGCAGGAAGGGAAAACAGGGAGGTGGAAAGGGCCTGGCCAGATCTGGCTCCATTGCTTGGGGGAGTGGGCTGCAAACCCACATGGCTACAACAGCCAGGGAGACAAGTGAGGCTGTTGTTTTACCAGTGGAGCATCCTTTGCTCCAGACCTGTAGCAGAGCAAGGAAGTGCCAAAGTCACCTTATGGTCACAATGAGCCTCCAGCCTCTTACTGGGCATAAAACAGTTAACCGCCAGGTCACCAGGTGGGTCCCAGCCCAATTCTGCTACCTATTAAGGAAAGAAGCTCATCCAAAGGAATTAGGAGCCCTCATCAAAGGCCTCATCTCAATCCTCCTGATTTTTGACATGATTCAATATTCTAGGCACCTATCTTACATTTGCAAGATGCCTAAGCCAATTCTTGGCAGAATTTGTCCAAAGTGACTCAGCCAAGGTCACTCTTGGAGTCTGTGGTCGACCTAGGAATGGCTCACAGATACCCCAAGTCCTGGCCGAGCACAATAAATCACAAAACCATCTCCATCTTGCTCACTATTTTGGTCCCCCTGATTTGTCCTGCGTCATTAAATTTTTACAGCGCCTGACTCCAGATGACTTAAAGTTTGTGCCTCCTGTCTCCAGCAACTGCAGAGCTAAGAGGATTTGTTCCTCCCAGCACAAGGGCTGGAATGTGAAGAATCAGCAACCAGCACAGGCAGGACAATTTCTCCCATCCCTGACAGCTGTGTAACTGGACATACATGCTCCCCGTATCTTTCAGGGCATCAGTGTGGCTTTTACATGTCCTGGTGCTGCCTTTCTTTCTAATCAGCAGAATTCAGGACAGATCTGTTGCAGGACTTGTACAACGAAGTTGCAGTCAGCAGAGCAGCAGAGTCCTGTTGCATCCCTGTCGAGAGATCACATCCTGGATGGATGGAGTGAGCACAGCACTGCTCCAGCCTCCCTGCTCCATCACTGGGCTCTCCTGGGGTGACATCAGCACCATGAGATCATCTCTCTTAACTGGCTATATTTTCTTACAGGTTTTCCCTGGAGGGCTTCTGGTTACTCTCCAGTTGCAGTTTCTCTGCTGTGAGGACTTCCGCAGGCTCGTGTTCCCTTTTCCGTGGTACCCAGATGTTGCTCCACCCCAGGGTCTCCGTGCAGCTGTGGCTCCATCAGCTGTCAGAGCCACGGTGCTGGGAGGGTTTGTGATGGGGAGGTATTGCAGCCACCTCCAACTGATCCAGGCTGTGCCCACAGGAATAGCCGTACTGGAAAGTTTTCCTGCCTGGGCATGGGGTTGAACACTGCAGGATAGGTCTTTTCCTTCCTCTGCTCAGTCTTTTCTCTGCCCAAGCACACAAACCTCTCCTCCTCCTTCTGCCATGCAGTAATTTTAAGTCCATGCACAAGACTCTGATATCCTGGCAGGATGTCCTCAGTATCTAAAAGCTGCCCATGGCTGGTGCTGCTCAGAGGTCTCAGACTCAGGTTGCAGCCTTGGGAGAGCCCAGGAGGAGCCCCTGAGAGTGCAGGGATGAGCAGCTGGGAGCATTAAGAGATGTGGCAGTAACAGCAGCCTCCCTGTATCACTGCCCTGTGTTAAATGAACCCAGGGCATGCTCTCACTGCCCGGGATTGCTGGTGACAAAAGGGTGTTGCCAAACTGGCAGAGAGGGAAATCATGGTCACAGCAACAGCAAGAGGGACCTCCCCAGTTGCAACCTCCTTAGTCACAGCTGGATTACCAACCCCATTCTTATATTTTCCATGGAGGTGGCATGAGTAAGAGCTGACTCCTAGGCATGTCTGTTGCCTCCAGAAACCCCTAAGGAGAGAAATGCCGATGGGACTATCAGGCTGTTGAAGTTTCAGGACACATCAGGGGAGTTGAGGAGTTGTGCAAGGAGTGGGATGGAGACTCAGGTACAGGACAGAGCCAGCCCAGGGGGGACAGGATGTTGAGGACTGCCCCAAGCATCCCCCAAGGCAGTGTCACTGGGAGGGGATGGGCATGCACGGTTCAGCCTTTTCCACAATATCTGCAACACCTCGGTCCCTCCAGAGATTGTATTTGGGACACGGACTTGCCTTGGAGCAGACCCACCCAACCCCTGCAGCAAATCTGGTCTGTTCATGGCTCTCCCTGTTTTGACTGATGGTGAGTTGGGGGTGAGATCAGGCCTTGGGAGCGTCTCAACATGTCCCAGATGCTGGTTTATGTATAAGGGAGAGTGCAAATGATGAGCACAGGGCTCAGACGCACAGAAGTCTCACAGGTCTCCTGCAGGTCCCAGCCATGGGTATCCCGGGAGCCCCAGGACCCTGACTCCAGGCTCCTCGCAGCCGGCTGGGCTGTTGCGGTGCGGGAGAGGGAGAGAGCAGCCCCCGCTCCCTCCAGGGCTGACATCAGGGTCTGCACCCAGACCCCAGGGCGAGCCCCCTCCCTGTGGAGACCTGGGAAGGGGAGGAATGGGGAAGAAGAACTTTCCCACTTGGGCTAAGCCGATGGGAACGAAACCTTGCTCCCTCAGCCCTGACTGCCGAGGCGGTGGGAATCTGAGCTCAGCCCCTAGGCGACTTAATGGGCTTTTAAAAAACCCCTTTGTATTGGATCCATTCTTCTTCCCAAAGCTTGCTGGCCCCGCTCCAAGGGGAAACCTTTGATTCCACAAATACACCACAATTATCATCCCGAGGAGTCTCAGCTATCAGGCTCCCCGCCTCCAAAAGATCAGCAGGATGCCGGAGAGGTGCTTAAATCATTTCATCCTAAGAAAGCCTTGGGCTGTAACAGCTTCCCTGTTGCTCGGAAAAAGCCACCCCTCTCCCAAACAGCTTGGCTCCATTTTTCTCCCAATGATGCCGTCGCTAGTGGAGGCAGGGCGGGCAGCGCTGCGGAAACCAGGCCACTGGGCTTCCCGGTGATTTCATCAGTCCTGGGACCCAGCTCGCGGAGATTTATGAGCTCACAAGAATCTCGCCTTGGAGTTATCTCCCCCTCCCAGCTTTTTATGGCCGTGCAGAAAGGGATTCGGCGATAGAGCCCTGCTGGGTACCGTAACAATCTCGCTCTGTTTGACAGTTGCAAATATTTTCCTCCAACATTGCACAGGTCCGTGTGCACGGGCTGCTCTCGCCATCGTCGCCACCACCCAGCACCAGGAAAGTCAAGCTTGGCATGTGGGAGACCCAAACCAAAAGCTTGCCAAGCACTGCATCCACTCCCTGACTCCTATCCCTTGCTCTCGACTCCCCTAAGCTCTCCTCCAGGTAAGTTTTTATTCCTTTTAAATTGTTGTGTTGTTTTGGTTTGTTTTCTTCCAGAAGGATTTTCATTTTCGTCTGGTGATACAAATCCTGCCCTTCTGCAGTGCTCTCCAGTCTAATGCTGGGATTTTTGAAGGAGCTCGGTGCTCCACTTCCAGCAGGAGTCCAGCACTTCTCTCCTTGCAGAAATCCCCCCTTAAAGCACGTCATCAGTACTTTTCTGCAGCTGTTTTTCTTAGTAGTCTAAATAAACCTTTCAAGTTACGACTCCTTGATGTGAAGCCAGATTCAGAGGCTGTCAGTTCCTTTGTGTATCCTCAACTTGTCCGGGGGTGTTTTGTTTTATTTTGGGATGGCTGCTTGCTGCAAAGCTGTGCATTTAGCAGCCCATTCCTGCCCCATTCTGCTCCTTGCCAGTGACAATGTAAGCGCCAAAACACCACAGAGTCCGGCCCCGCAAACCCTTTGCACTGCGCCTGCCTTTCTGCGAGAGAAAAGGATTTTGCAAGCAGGAGTTTGCTCAGGCCACGGGTGCCATCACAGGATAGGTGAACAGGGAAAGGTGTTTCACTGTGGCTGAACAGCCAAGCCCAGGGTCCTTCCCGAGCTGCCGTTGCAGCCCACAGAGCCATGGGATACAAAATCAGCTGCTATCCTTTATCAAAACCACTGCTGCTTACTTAGGATGCTCCAGGCATGATTCAACACTTACTATCTTCATTGGGCTGGAGATTAGGCTGTAATATTCCCAGATAATAGCTTTATTAGCTCTGTATTATTCTTTCTACATTATTTATTTACACTGAGTCAAGAACACTCAAAGCTTTCACTGAAACAGTAACACCAGTTCAGCAGACAACATTTTATGCCGTGCTTTTCACAGGAGCAAAGATCCTGTGTAGAAGGAGGTACCCCAGGCCAAAAGTGCCCTTGCCAGTGAGGCCTTTTTGGCTCAAGAAAGCTGTAGGTGTTATGGGTGCCCCACCAGATGCTAATAGTGTGGAAAGGTACTTTTCTGGTATTTCAGCACAGGCAATGGACTGTTGTGTCCCGTTACTTGCTGTGCTGGCTCAGCCAGGGCTGCTCCTGGCCCAGGGACAACTGACACTCATGGCACGGCTCACCAGGGGCTTTTTCTTGAGCTCCCATGACCTGTCTGCCTCCAGCCATCCATCCTGTCCCATCACAGGCTGGCACCTACCCTCTTTGGGCTGGAACAAGATTGCATTCTCCCTCCCTCTCTCCTGAGAAAGGAATTAGACTGATTTAGTGATAAATGCATGGGCTCTTGGCTTTGGCCTTGCTCATCAGCCAAGACAGCACATGGGCCACTGCAAAGCTGTGGTAGCCCAGAGGACCAGTCCTGGGTACAAGGAGTTGGCCCAGGAAGGGCTGCCTGGGACATCCTGCATTCTGTGCTGGTGATGTTACCAAGTCCAGATTTGCCTCTGACTTGGTGTTGCTGCAGAGGATGACAGCAGCTGAGTATCCATTCACTTCTGCCCTATCCTTAATGACCTTGTCTTGGAAAACAGGAGCTGGCAACCTGACCCTCCAGACAACCAGCTCCTCGCTGGGATGCAAGGGACCTTTTCTGGCACAGGGTACTCAACTTTCTCCATTTCTTTCTAAGTGACCCTCTTTGCAATCAGAGCTGCTGACCATCCTATTAGGACACCTCTCAGTCTGAATTAAAGGGACCCACATGATGCTGGCAGGTTTTCGGCTCACATTCTCCCTGTCAGCTCTTGGTACCCATTGCTTCCAGAGCTGAGCACAGCCATGGATGACACCTGACACACTCCCTAGGGCGGGTGCTCCAGAAATGTCCTGCCATCCACCTGAGTTCAGTAAGTGCAGAAGGAGAGCTGAACATGCACATTCTTGACAGCCCCAAGTGGCCCTGCTCTCCCCAGTTCACTCCTGGAAGAAGGATTCCCACTCATCGAGTGACTGCTTGTGACGTACCCACCAGGCAGATGCTGTGGCTCCCCAACAAACCTGGCAGATGCTGGGGGCCAGCTTTGATGTGTATTTCTTTCTGCTGTTTGAAGCAGTCTCTCCTGGAAGGGCTTGAACTGGAGGCTGTATATAAAAGCTGCCATTGTTTTTATTGGGCTACTATCCATCTGTTTATAACACAGATACCCTGAGTGATTCTGCTGGCGGGAAGTGGAGCTGAAGGGGCTCCTTTGGATGTGCTCAGAAATCATCTCCACACCCGGGACTCCTTTTAGAGATGTTTAACATCATCCGTCTTTCAAGGCTCTCACAGCACTGGCACATCTCTGGGGTTTGGTATAAACAGTCGAGTTCAGAGTCGGTGAGAGAGAGCAGGTTAGGCTCGAGACTGTTACGAGATGTCCTGCGTCAGAAGTGGTGCAATTTGTAGCTGCCTGGAAACGCCCTGGCAGAGACACAGGGGATCTGGGAGACGCACCTCTCCATTCCCAGCCCAGCCCAGAGGCAGCCTGCCAGCCCCAGAGCACAGGCACAAAGTACTAATGGAGCTACAGCACAAACTGCTTGTTTGCTTGCTGTTTGTGCTCCATATCAACCAGAGCTGTCTGAAAGAAGCTCTGGATAATATTTCCTTGTGTGTTCCTCTTCAAATCCCAGCTCCAGCTTTCTGGAGCTGCCAGAAATGTACTGCCCTGACACTGCCTCTAACTGAAGCTCTAGGCAGCCAAGAAGGGATGAATTTGTCCCTTGTTTTGAACCACAGAAGGGGAGTCTCCATCCCTCTCCCTACCTGTGGTACTCCTGCCTACATCCCACCTTGGGCTATGCTATCCAACAGCCACTGCCACCACCCAGCCCAGCTCCATCTGCTCCAGCTCCGTCCCATACCCATCCCTTTCCTTTGGGACATACCATCCCTGGGTGCAGCTGTCCAGCAAGGCTGCACCACAGCACAAAGTCCTGGTTCCCTTTATGCCTCCTGCAGCTGCAGCTCCTGGGACCTGGACTGCAACCAGATGACTTGCCCAAAGCCAAAGAGTGGACCAGTGTCAGAGGAGGGATGTGGACATCCCTCCCTGTGCTGTGCCTCCAGCCCAGCCCCGTTGTACGTGAAAAGCGCACAAACCGGACATTCAACTCACCACGTCTTTGCACAAGGCCGGCCACGGCTGGGGCTGCCAGGGAGTTATCAGATGTTCTTGTGGCTCTGCAGAGAAGCCAGGATTCTAAGGGAAGGGTTACTGATTGCATTTTGGCCCTGGGGAGCTGTGTTGGACAAACTGCTGTATAATCACTGCACAGTCCAGCCTGCAGAACAGCACTGTAATATTTTTCTCTTATCATCATGCAGCTTTGGAAGCTCTCATTTGATCTCCTTTATCCACGTGAATATGTTCAAGAATGCAGCAGCCTCTGCCTGCAGAATAGTTCCTATTGTTCCCTTTGTTCGTGTGTCTGGGCTGTTCCTCAGCCTCCTCTCTCCCTTCCTGCAAAGAGACACACTCTGCATGGTCAAAAAGTATCTTTACAACTTGATGTTAGATATGAACTGAGCCATGGGAAAGGTAGAGGGCATATTTTCCTGAACACTACAGCTTTTTGTGATGTGGGGGGGAGCATGGTGAAAGGTACCCTGAGCTCACATGGTGAATTAGCTGCTTTTAACTTCAGCCACGATCTACTCATCCATGCCTAACCTGCAGGCTGCTCAGAACTAACGCTGAAAATGGATGGCATTGGATTGGGCATTTTTGGCTTATCTATCTGTTCTTCCTGAAGTGCTGACCCTCTCAGTTTGAATAAATCCACAGTAACATAGCAAATCAGCCTGGAAGAGAAACAAAGAATCTGAAGGCCATAAAAAATACAGATCCACATTTCAATTTTTTATCCTGCTTTTTTTCTGATACAAAACTTATACATGTCTTCATGCTGAAAACAGGCTGGAATTGACTTAGATATTAAAAGTGTTTAACTTGGAGACTTCTTTTTGTGAGTGTGGAACTGAATTCAGTGCTTTTCAAAAGCAGGCCTTCAGCTTTGCAAAAATGTCTCTCCAATTTCTAGATCAGCTCTTCTCACTTCTCCTTACAGACAGGTCTGCAGCAGGTTATCCTAACATGATCTGCACAATCTTTACACCCCATTGAGTGCACTGTTTCAAAACAAACCTCAAACAAACCTCAGCTCCATCTGAAAACCCATCTCCTCTCCATCCTCCTTGCGGAGAACCCGTAGGAAAATCTCAAATTATACAAATGAGAACTTTGGCACAGCTGAGTTAGATCAGGCCGAATTAGTCATCAAAGTTACAGCTGGAGGTTGTTAATCTGTTGGTGATTTCCAAGCAAATTATTTTTTATATTCTGTTTACAAAATAAGAGAATTGAGATTATTGGTTGAGCCTGGGGGCTGATGCATCACCAGCGGTGGTAAAGCAAAGATGACACGGAGCTCACTCTCATGCTGAGGAAGGTGTTCTCCTTCATTAAACCTGAGTCATCCCTTCCATTAGGAACAGGATGGAGGGGTGGCACCAGAGCCACTGGCTGTCACGGGGCAGTGGCCAGAACCTGCTGAGAGCCTGATCCTGCACTGCCTGTGGCACACACAACTGGTGAGACAGGTTGGAAATCACTCCTGGCTCCAGGCTGGATGGGTGCTTTGGCTTTCCTACCTGCCTCACTGGGAATTCCTTTAGAAATCCTTGCTGGGAATTCCTCTTTAGAGTGAACATATGTGAGCAGGAGGCCAAATAGTTATTTAATTTTTTTTTTTTTTTTAGGTCTTGTTACTTTTTTTGGCACTGAATTAAGCCAGAGAAATCACTTACTGCTGTTCAAGTCTCATGGACGTGCAGTGCTGTTGATCTCAGACTTCATGAATTGTAAATTAAGCTTCCCAAAATCATGAGATTTGTATTTGTTTATTTTTAAGTAAGAGAAGTTCTCTTTTTTATTGGTGTTTTGTGCTTTCAGGACGTGACATGGCTTTTTTTCCCCAACATGTATCAGCAGAAACAAACCCTTCTGCAAAAATTAAAATCTCTATCGCAACTGCCTGACCCCAGAAACAGGAATTTAGAAAAAACATCCCCTTCCTAAAGACCCAACTGAGACCTTTGGACATGGGCAGTGTAGGTAAGGGCAGACATTTCAGTTCACAGGGTCTAAGTTCTTTCTACCCTGATCCCATTGCTCTGGGCAGTGGACTCTGAAACTGCCATTGCTGAGCACCCATTATTTGAACTGCAGATTGAGGAGGAAAAAAACCCCAAAGAGGAGGAAAAAAACCCCAAAGAGCAGCCGATTTTTAACATGGCCTCTTGTCTGCCTTGTGGCAAAACCCCTTCCTAGAGTGCAGAAAGCAGCAAAACCCTCCAGCCAAGCACATCTATTTTCAAGCAATGTCAAGGTGAAAACTCCCCCAAGTGAACCCTGAGTGTCTCTTTGCTCAGCTCACAAAGCAGGAGCAAAGAACAAACCTCCTTTCCTATCCCTCCTACCTCTCTGAATCCCTTCTCATTAAGGAAAGAAAAGGTCAATATTGGTGGTGTTGAAATGAAGAACAAGAACCGAACTGCCTTCTGTGCCTGGTGCAGGGCGCTGAAAGAGGCAAGCGTGAAACAACATTTTCCAGAGCCTCCATCAGCTCAAGGGCTGTTTTGGCTTGCCAGTGTGCAAGGAAGGAGCCTGATTTCAGGAAGCAATTTGCAACCAGCCCCTTAGGAGACTGAGGGGAAAAAAAAGCACCTGTGAGTGGGTCATAGCTCGGCCTCCCCGACAGAGGTTTGAAAAGTGTCTGGACGTTTGGAAAATTCAGTAGGTGGTGGACAAGTCCCACCAGAAGGATGCTGAGGAAACCTGAGGCTCACCACACCAGAGAGCTAACTCTTGGTGAGGCTTCCCATCTCGGCTCAAGCCACTGTCTCCCCTCCTCTTAGCATTTATTTGCCAACCCATCCACGCAGCAAAGCCGCCATCTGAGCCTGTGTTGTCCTCGTCATGAGCACAAATTCTCACAAGCGGCATGGAGAGATGATGTTTCTCACCCCACCACTTTACCCACCTGTCTTATTTCTCTGCAGCTGTCTTCTGCCTCTCCACAGCTTCCTCTCCATGGGCTGGCAGATGCTGTCCTGGCCAAGATGGATTTGGTCAATTGCAACCATCTTGCTTCATTTTCATGCCACCGCCCTTGTGTTTCTTCCTGTGCTGCCTTTTACTCTTCCCATTAACACCTCTTCACCCTCTTTGAGTCCTACCTGGTGACGGTGGGGTGGCAGAGATCAAAGCTGGGACTGGCTCCCAAGAGTTTGAAGCTGCACCCTCATGGGGAGTAGACTGCTCTGTATTCTTGTGTTTTTCTCTCTGTCCCTCTCCATCCACCACTACCTCTGCTCCTAAATCCCCAGGTGCTCTGGGTGCAGGGAGATGCCCCTCTGGTCTGTATCTATTTATCATCACTTATGATGCTGTCCTGGGTGCATTATGAGAGATATTACCTAAGCCTAGGTGAAAAATAGGGGCCAAAGCCCCTTGAGACCAGTATCGCAGTGATCAGCCTGCATGCTGCAAACTGAGCAGGGGGTGGAAGGCTTAAATGTCCCAGAACTTCGCAACAAATACCTGTGAAAAATAGGAATATTTTCCCTTGTCTTGCCCTGATTTGGTATCAAACCAAATGTTTAAAAAGCCTGACTTTTCTCTAGGAAAATGGAAAATTTGACTTTCGACCAAACTCCCACTTGCAAATCTTAAATCTGTTTTAGAAGGAACCTTTTTTTAACCTCTTTTTTTTTTCTTTTTCAGTGCAAACAGACATAATTTCTATACCACCCAAATACTCCTTTCTTATGTACCAACAACACAAGACATTTACCTTGGCAGACCAGGTAAAACAGTGCCCTGAGGAAAACTGAATAGGCCGTGGTGATGAGTTACTGTGTCTAACACTTCCCAAGTACAATCACAGTGATTTATGACCGCTGACATGGCAAAGATTTTGTCTGGTAGTGAGGAGTGATGGCTGATGTCCCTCTAAATGCTTATCATTTCTGGCAGCTTAATTGAATCCCGTTAACAGATGCAACAAAACTGAGAAACATTTCTCCTCCTAGGAGTCCTCATTGGATCAACAAAGATGGTGTTGGCATTATTTCCCTGTTTTCAGGAATTCTTTGAAGTCAGAGGGTGCAGAAATGATCTTCCTAAAAAGAAAATGCCACCAAAGTAGTGTATTTTCTTCATATTTGATGTTAGGACACTTTGGCAGGAGAACAACCTCCCATGATGGATGATAAGAAGGGACCCTTGTGGAGTTGCTGCAGTTTTCCACTGTGGAGTGATGCATCCCTCATTCAGCATGCAGAGGACTTGGGCTTATGTCCAGCTTGGAGCCTTGCCTTCCTCTTGGGGATTTTGAAGCTTTTCAGGCCAGTTGAGCAAAACCTTTGATAACTGTGACAGCAAAGGCATCCAGCCCTGGCCTACGAGGTGTTCTGGGAGCAGCTCTGCAACACAAGAGCTCCGGCTGATGCAAGGGAGGAATCCAGGCATTTCTGACAGGCCTGGAGGCAGCTGGGAGCGCTGCAGGAGATCCCACTTTGCCTGGGTGGCTGCAGCACTGCAAAAGGGGCAGTGTTTGCTCAGCACCCAAGAGAGCAGCAAACCCAAGGCCACTGGAGGCAGGTGGAGGGAGAAAACTCAACACTTCAAAGCTGCTGTGTGCAGGAGGAGGCTAAAATGTGGGAGATGGTTTTCGGCAAGGTTCATCTATAGCAGCCACGGACACCTGTGCCCTGGAATGACTTTTAGGAAAGATGAAGTAGTGCATACAGCATGTCCTCTTGAAACAGCTGAGCCGTGCTAGTCTCTCATCTGATTTCATGCACCAGAGTGTTATCTTTTTCTCGGGAAAGCCATGGAACGGGGTAGAATTTAAATTATACCCCAGAGAAGCTGGCTCGCTTCTCTGACAGAGGTCATAATGAGGGAGTCAGGATTCCAGTTATAGCTCGGCACAGCAGATGTAGCTGGTTTTGCAGATGATAAAAATACAGCCTTGTCTCAGGAATGCTGCAGAAGTGAGGCACGCGTGTGGCTGGTTTTTTTTTTCAGAGCTGTTGTTTAACTCTGGCTGTACTGTACAACAGTTGTTCCCAGTGGGAAATCAATATTTACAGAGTAAACAGCAATGAGACATGGGCTGGGTGCCATTTAAGCATGCAGCAGGACTTGCTCTGGTGAATACCTGCACCTCAAAAACTGTGAAAAATGTTACTCCTCTTTTGAGGTAGCAGTAGCATTTCATTACCAGTGATGATTACTATTTTATTTTCACTCTGGTCTGTGTGCTTTCCAAGGCCAGCTTGCAAGGAAGGAGGCAGCCACTGAAAGATGGAAAGCTACATTTTATACTCTCCTCTATCACACACAGCTCACCTCTTCTGATCAGAGTTCAGGGCTTAGTGCATAGAATTAGCCACCCACCCCAAAAGAAAGCAATTTATCTGAGAAAGCAATCACAACTAACGCTTCAAATACTGAACTTCTGACTTGAGCTCCCGCTTGATCTCATCTGTATGTCATAGAATCATAGAATTCCTTGGGTTGGTCCCATTTTGCTCAAATCCGCCTGCCATGAGCAGGGACACCTCCCATTAGACCAGGAGGCTCAGAGCACCATCCAGCCTGGCCTGGAAGACTTCCAGGGATAGAAGGGTTACAGGGACCTCCTCGAGGTCCTGCAACTCCACTGCCTACAGAGACCTTCCCCTGGAGGACAAACGCCAGTGACCTCCCTTTAAGGAGCAGGTCCTGAGGCTCAGCCGGGACTAACGCAAACCTGGCAATGTGGACTCGGTGCTTTGCTGTCCCCCAAGGCACTGCCAATGGAGGAATGCACTACAGTCAGGGTGGCACTGCCATTCTCACTTTACCTGGATACTGGGATGAGTCCATGTCCTCTTGGATTTGCAACAACACACTTGAAGCTGGCTGTGTAATAGTGCCTGGCCCTGTATTCCCTCCTGTTTGCAAAAGCACAGCTGTAAGGAAAATGTTCTGTCTCTAATCTCTATTTACACAGAACGGTGATAAAGAAATTCCTCCACAATCACTTAATCTCTCTTTGGGCTGACACCACCATCTTTGCAGAGCCCAGCTCCAGAGCAGCAACACATGCAAACACGACACAATGATTTGTGGGCTAGGGAAGGACAGTCACGTGAAAACCATCTCTGCACCAAAGTACCTCTTGAGTCCTGTGTGCAGTTTTGAGCCTCTCACAGCAAGAAAGACATTGAGGGGCTGGAGCGTGTGCAGGGAAGGGCAATGGAGCTGGGAAAGGGTCTGGAGAACAAGTTTGATGAGGAGCAGCTGAGGGAACTGGGGGGATTCAGCCTGAAGAAAAGGAGTTCAAGGGGGACCTTCTCACTCTCCACAACTCCCTGACAGGAGGGTGGAGCCAGGTGGGGTCAGTGTCTTCTCCCAGGCAACAAGTAACAGAGGAAATGGCCTCAAGTTGTATCACAGGTTTCGATTGGGTATTAGGTAAAATTTCTTTACTGAAAGGATAGTCAGGCATTGAAACAGGCTGTCCAGGGTAGTGATCGAGTCACTATCCCTGGAGGTGTTCAAAAGGTGTGTGGGTGTGGCATTTTGGGACATGGTTTAGTGGGGTAACAGTGCTGGGGTAACAGTTGGACTCAATGATCTCAGAGGTCTTTTCCAGCCTAAACAATAACGTGATTCTAAGTTTCTTTCTGAGCACAGTGAGTGAGAATGAGTGAGATGAGAGTCCCATCAGGCAGGATGATAATGAGAGGAAGGACAGCCCCATCTTCTGGAAGCTGAGGTGGTTGAAGCTCTTGCCCAATTTTGGCAAGAGATTCGAAGCATGAAGCCTGTTTTGGGATGAGTTTCTGCTGTAAATCCATCTGGTTGTCTGCAGCAGTGAGGTGCTGCTGGCATACGTGCTGTTCCCACCGTGAGCTGGCCTGCTCAAGTTAGTAAGCTCTGAACAAGCTCTGCATGAACTCACCTCCTGGCCCTAAAGGATTGGCAAAACAGGAAACTCTTTCAAAGGTGTCTAAGGACTTGATGTTGATGTTTGAATTTCCCTTTCATATCACTGCAGCATTTTTGTCCGGGTGCTTTATCCCTGCAGTGCAAAGCTGTCATTTATTTGTAGTCAGAGATTTTGTGCTTTTGAAATTAAAGCCAAGGCTGACAGAAAATAAAAGTATTTAGTGCATTAGACAAGTCTTAATTAGGGGAAGCTGAGTCCTTCCAGCCCTTGGGGCAAAGCATATCTTGCATACAAATAATTCAGAAAAAGGCAAAGCTGTGCTGCCTACTGAGACTTTCGGTTCTATACAGTTTGAGGAAAACACAGAATGTACTCATCAGCAGAAACAGAGTTTTAGCACAGTGAGAATAACTTAGAAGGAGTTGAAGGGGTCTGAGGCCAGTGCAGACTGCATGGCCACAGCTAGGAAAGCAGTATCCTTGCTCAGCCAGGGACACAAACAACAAAATGGGTTAATAAAACATAGCAGGGTTATTGTGGGAGCTCCTCTGGTCACAGTCCTGCCTGTGAAATGGGTTCTGTCTGCTCACAGCCTGTGATCACAAGATCAGGCAGAATGCATCTCACCTTCTTCCTAGGAGCTTCTGGGAACCAGCTCCCAAAGCAGCAACTGGCAGTGATGGTTATTAAAAAATACACTCCTGAAGCTGCACCTGGGGCTGGCCACATTTTCCTGCCAATTTTTGGCAAATTGTGTACTTGGAAGAGCTATGGAAAAAAATCCACCAAGAATCTGTGAATATAACCCCTTAGATGAAACTCTATCCCACTTGTTACCCAACTCAGCAAATATTAATGCCCTGCCCCAGCATTCAAATTCCCATCAGAGCCATTTTCCCCAGACAATGGCCTGCTTTGCCCTGCTAAACACAGAAAGTGGGCATTTCCTCAGAGGAAGTTAATTTGGCTTTTTAGACAATCCCTCCACACACACCAAAAAAAAAAAAAAAAAAAAAAAAAAAAAAAAAAAAAAAAAAAAATTAAAAAAAAAGAAAAAAGAGAAAGAGTGGGAAACAAAACCTTTTCAATAATCTGGGAAAGTATTATCAAACAAACCCTTTTCTGCTAAAGGTAAACACTTTCCCCAAGCCATTGAGATGCTAAGGGCCAACACATTACTTTAATATTATCTTAAATGAAGAAAATTAGATGTCCTTGCATTTAATTTTACCAGCACACATACCTTCCATTGAAGTCCTGTCTTTATTTTAAAAGAATGATTCATGCATTTACCTTTTGGTTAATTTTAAACTTCTTTTGGGAGTCATAATAAATCTCACTTTGGAAGTGCAGGATGATTAATTTCTCAACTACGTTTTTGCTTTGAAGTGTCTGTTGGCTGTTAATAAAATAAGTCCTTTTACATTCTCTTCAAAGTCACAAAACACAAATACACGTGGATGCTTTGGGCCAAAGGAGACGGCAGTGAGTCTGGCAGTGAGAATTTAGCTGAAAGGAGGAAGGGAGCTGCTATCTCACCACTCTGGGGAAAAGTAATGCATTTGTTCAGCCAAAACCACTGTGCGTGGAGGCAATGGGGAAGTTGGGACTGGGTCTGCAAAGATCCTTATTTAGAGGGTGGAGTCTTGGGCAATGAACATTACATTTTATTAGAAAATCACTAGTGTTTTCACAGCCCAGATTTCATAAACCTTATGTCTGTCTGCATGAAAGTTAAGTACCTTACAGCCCTGCACTCAGTGTTTGCTTAGTGGTGAATACTGTAGGCTCTGTGTCCGACTCACAGCTGCTTTTACAGTGTGTCTAGAAACACTCGTGCCTCTGAGACATGGAGAAACATGTAGGCTCACAGGAGCAAATTGCCAGCTGGCAGAGCTGGGCAGCCACCCTCGGAATCCACTGGCTCAGGCTGGCTGAGAACAAGCCTCAAGTGCTCAGGACTGAGATTTTTTACAAAGGCCACAGTCAGAGCAGAATGCTGAACTCAGGTGTTGATGCTCTGGACCATGGCAGTAGTGCAAAAGTCCTTCCACCCTCGGAGAACCATTTCACCAGAAACACTGCTGCTACAAAGCAATTTCAATCCCAAGCCAGCAGCTGCACTGCCATCATGGCAGATAACGGGGGAGAACGAAGAAAAAATTCAAAGCAAGTTGGAACTGAGAAAGGGATATGCCATGAATGGAGTTGTCTCTGGGAGACAAAGTTCTCAAAAACAAAAATATTTCTTTTGCTAAAATATTTCACGTTACTGTTAGGAAGAGTCCCATTTAGCTGTTTCACTTTGGTAACGTAGCTCTAAACCAGAATATGCCACTGAACATCACATATTTCCTTTCCTTTTTAAAGGAGCTTAAGATCATTTGACAGTGTTTCCCCATCAGACCTTCCACAGCCATCCTGCAGAGTCCTAACCCCTGCCTAGGGCATGACAGTTTGAAAGACTAAATGTCCTGAAGCATCCCAATGCAAACCTTGGGTGGGAACACAATTCGGCCATTTGGGAAACTGCCTCATTTTTGCAGTTCTGAGGGAAAGGAGGGTTCAGCTGGGACACCGGCTGCACACAGAAAGAGAGAAAGGTGATGCTTTTGCA
>VYZT01028064.1:0-13471 GCA_013400735.1 Pomatostomus ruficeps | reverse complement strand
GGCGGCTGCACCACTGCCACAAGTCCAAATTGCATTTCTGTACAAATACTTTCTGACTAAAAATGTAGGTATCTTGCAGAGCAGTGGTAAATGAAATAGCAGGAATTATTACAAGCATTTCAAGTATTGTTTGAGAAGATAATCATTGGGATGCTGCAATATGCTTCAGCAGAAAAATCTTACAATTGTATTTGGTAGATATAGTAAACGGAACAAGCTAAGATACCACATTATATCTTGAAAAAAACAAATGCAACATATAGATTTATTGTAATTAACTTTCTAATTCTTCATTTACATTGAAAATTTTTGTTGTTGTATATGTAAATTCCATACCTAAATCTGGAGAATTTAAGTATTAGCATTACACTATCAACTATATCAAAAGAATATTTTCAATATTTACAAATAGTCCTAGGCAAATAGAAAAGAATAAACGTCAATCAGAATTAAGTATCTTAGCTACGGGGTCACTGAGAAAAATAGTCTAACTGTCTTTGAATACCAATGGGCCCTAGCAGCCATTAAATTATGGCATTGAAATGGATTGTAGGAGAAAGTGGAAGAGAGATGTTCTGCTGCCTCAAGGGTGTGTGTCTGTGATTTTTCAATGCAAAAATGGATAATAAGAAAAAGAGGAAGCCATAAGCAGAACACACAGAGACATAAATCAGACACAAAAATAGTTAAGCAGGCAGTAACAAGAACCAAACTGGTGCGTTAGACTAACTGATTAGAGTACCTGAAATGTGAGAATGTTTATTCCAGTAAAATGATGTGATCAAAGATGATGTCAAATGGGATATTAAGGAGTAGGAGAAAGCTATAAAGAAAATACACAGAGAAATAAATCTGACAAACATGATGAAGACACAGATAAGAATCAGTCTTTAAAAGTCACACTAATTAATGGGCTGTGAGAAAACTACAGGCAAACTTGAGATTTGACACTGGTAAGAATGCAGATCTGAGGGTCTATGATGCAAGAAAGATGTATGTAGGTAGGAGAAGCTGGTAGGGTTTATCAGACCAGTTCCTGAGAGATTCACAAATGTGTTTCTGCTTGTGAACCTGGATACTGTGATGTGTCTGCCTCTGCATCACTTCACTGGTGCCCTCATGCCTCTGGCAGACCAAGAAGAGAAGGGAATGTGGCTGACTGGGCTTGCGTCTGGTGGGACTCTTGTATGTGGATGCTGTTGAAGGCAGCAGCTTGTCTGCGGCCATCTGTGTGATTGGCCCTGTTGGTGTTGTGTGTCTGTCTGTGTCTGTGTGTCTGCGTCTGTCAATGTGCACTGAGGCTGGGTTCTAAAAACTATCAGGAGGGGTCCCAGGCCAGAGGTTTTGGAGTCAGTGGCCATTTATAGCATCCCTTTGCAATGAATTTTCATAGAGGTGATGATTTTTGGAGCCTCTAAGAAGCGAGAAACTTTCTCAAGATGTTATTACTAAGTTTTATGTATATAGCAATTATCATAGAATAGTCTCAAACCATATTTTTGTGTAAGAAAAATTGCTGTGAAATGCTTTTTCCTTCATGGGAAGCAATTTGTTTTTTTCATCAAAAAGTCAGGATCAAGGATTCTGCCAGAGAATCAAAAAGGCATGGGAGGTAATCAGAGTGTAAAATAGGATTTCAAGAGTATAAAACCAGTGCAAATGAAGCTAAATTAATTTTTTGCTTCAAAGTTTATGAGAGAGACCAGTAGAGAGATTTGAACATTGAAACTATTTTTATCTGGGGATTAGTCAGAGTATTGCACCTGAGTAAAGAGATTTTAAAATAAATAACTGAAAAGAACAGTAAAAAGATTTAGCATTTGATGGTATATTCAGTGAGCTCTAGGGGAACTCAAATATGAAAGCAGCTTTGCAGAAAAGAACCTCTAGGTCCTAGTAAACAAGCTGAACACAAAGCAGCAATGCACCCTTGAAGCAAAGAAAACCGAGAACTTCCTGTGTTACATTAGGGAAAGTGTCACCAGCAGGTCAAGGAAGATAATCCTTCCTCTCTGCTTTGTATTGGTGAGGCCTTCTGGAGTGCTGGGTCCAGTTCTGGATTTTCCAGTACAAGAGAGACATGGACATACTAGAGAGAGCCTAGGGAAGATAATGAAGGAACCTCTGTCACATGAGGAGACGCTGAGAGATCTGGGACTGTTCCGCTAGGTAGAATGAAGTCTTGAGTATTTTGTCAATATGTACAAATATCTGATGGGAACAAAGAAAACAAAGCCAGATTTTTCTTAGTGGGGCCCAGTGAGAGCATGAGAAGAAATGAGCAGATATACAGGAAATTCTTACACATAAGCAAATACTTTTTTACTATAACGGTGGTTGAATTGGAAGTGGGTTTCAAGATTTTGGGAGGGGGGTGGGCTGCAGAAATGGCCTCTGTGAGGAGTGGCCCGAGGCTGCCCTCTGCCAGACACACCCAGTTCCAAACATCTCCAAAGCACCATAAGGCAGCATAAGACACAAAAAGAGAATTTAATAAAGGATAAATTACAGGAGCAGATATAAGCAGATATATGATGCTCAGCTATACATAGCGTGAACCCACAGCAGCAGTGAAGTGCTGGCAGAAGTAACTGAAAGCCTATAGAATCTCCAGCCTTGGAGACACTAAAATCCCAATCAGGCAAGGTTCTGTGCACCTTACTCTAGCTGAGCCCCCTTTGAGCAGAGGTTGTGGGCTAGATGATCTCCAGAGGCCCTTGCTGAATTCAACCATCCCATGATTCTAAGAAATGACATAGGGTCCAAGGCCTCTATAACTAGAAGGCAAAATTATGTATAGACTTGTGTTTTCAGTTCAGGGTATCTAAAACGATATAAGAACATTTTTGGTGTTTTTTTGCAGCTGAGCAGATTAGTATTATTCTGCCATTTACAGTACACATTGCAAGGGAGTTTGAGATGAAAAGTTTTCTGAGACAAGATTTAAGTAATGTGAAAGATACTGAAGAAAAATATTTGCTTTTCCCATATTATGGATAAAGATGATCACTAGAATGACCTGTCCTCAGAAACATACCTGAGTTTTGTTTGGAATTGGCTCCTTAATTAACTCCCTGAAATAAATTTAAGTTTGTGAGATGTGTCTGACCAAAGGACTGGAATATCTAAGTGAATGGGAAAATCATTTATCTGACATATGGGCGTATTCCACCATGCACTGTGATTTCCAGAAGTCTGATAAAAAATGTTCCTCACACATTACAGAGTTAAAAAAAATCATGCCCAGAGCAAACAGTGCAGCTCTGCCTATCCATAACTGGGCTAAACCAAACGGTCATTTGTTCTCTTATGATAACGTATATACAGTTTGGCAGCTTGGGCTGTCTGTCAGAGCACCCATTGGTTCTGCAGCTACAGCAGTAGGTGCAGTATTAGAAGCACTGGCAAGTCTGACCATACACAGATAAAGAGAGACTGGGAGGAGGCTTTACCAGACATGTTATGCACTAGCAAAATAAAGTTTTTCACAAATTTTATAAATCAGCAAAATGTTGACTGACTTTTGCAATGAGGAAGGAGTATCCTTGCTTAAAAAACCAATTGTTCATTTAAGTAATGTAAAAACTCCAGAACTCTAGGTATTTTCTCATAAACCAAAAGTTGCCCAAAATGCAGGGTGATGCAGACTATTATGCAGAACTTCAGCTCAGTTCTCTCAAAAACATCACTGTATAGAAATAAAGTCTGAGAAAAGGAAGACAAACCTTAATAATCAGGCACTATAACAGATATCCGATTAGTGTGCCATCATAGTTAATCCATGCTTGCAAGTAGCTGAATTTTATATGCCATATGCACTACCACTACTGTTATCTGCTCATATTTCCCAGAATACCTACTTATTATATAATGTGTAAATCTGTATAGAATCATAGACTAGTTTGGGTTTGAAGGGACCCTTAAAGGTCATCTAGTCCACCTTTCAATATATATTATAGACTAAATCCTGTGCCTAGGAGTTTTTTACATACTTGTCACATTGGGTCAGAATAAACCAAGTTTTTCTAAACAACTAGTTTTAAAAATAGCACTGTGATGTCTCAAAAAAGTGAAAATTTAAGAACATTATCTTTTTGTTTTCCTGATTCCTTAGTAACATAATGCATGCTTTGATAACTGGATACCAACTTCTTCCTTAGTGTTGAAATATCAGAGCATATCATAGACCACTCATCCAGGTGGCATATTTAAAAGAGAAATTAAAAAGCCTAAAATACTGTATTTTTTCTCCAGAAACAAATTATTTCACGAGGGGGAAAAAAACCAGGATGGAATTTCAGTGATATCACAAAAATCTTCAAAAAGTTAGTCTTTATTATTCATCTACAATAAAGTTTTTTTAAAATTAAAACTTCTGCAACCCCTTTTTTTCAGTTCTCTGCAATAATATTTTCTTGTTGACATGAACAATCCAGTGTAAATAACATAAAACTCACTAATGTTGCCTGCTTTTAGGGAAATAAATCCATATGAGCACAACAGTCTCTATCAGTCATCCTTCACAGATCAAGATACTCTAATTATACAAATTGTTTCTTTTAGCTTCTCTTAGGATAGATTTCCAGATAAGTTTATTTATGTACATGTGAAGTTTGTAATTTATTTTAAGAAGTTATGATAAGGCTAGAAGACATTTTTAATGAGACACACAATATATGATTGCTTTCATCATGCTTGCGCAGCAAAAGGAAACAACTTCAACCATTTTCAGAAACAGTGGCCTAAATCACTCTGACAGAACAACATGTGATGGGAATATTTTTAAGGGAAAAATCACCATAGGCTGTTTACTGTCAAGCATAGCAAGACAAAAGGTTAGTTCACTAGTAGGAGAAACTGGATGTTAAAGTTGAGGTTTAGGCCTATATGAAATAATATGCTTTTCTTGTATAACATTGCACTGGTAAAGGATTTTCTGCATATTGGTAAAAGTAAGCACATACATATATTTTATTAAGAATCCATGTTAAGTATTTTATCTGTGATTTATATCTATTGAGTTTTTTCTATGTGGCCAAATCAGTGTAATGCTGTAACAGAAATATGATGCTTAGTAGCATACAATATATATGTACTCAGAGAAAAGAGGTGATAATACATATTAGGTTACTATATCTTACCTTTTAAATAGGAAAATAAACTAAACTATAAGAGTTCTTCTTGAATACAAGTTCAGTAGTACAACAATTCATAGTCACTTACATGTCACAGATTATTTCAGGTATAAGTTCTTGAATCAAAAACTCTAATGTATTTAAATGTGCTTGCAAAAATTTGTGTAGGACAGCAAGCCTAGAATTGATCAAAAGAATCAGAATATTTCAGTGTGTTCCTTTAATTTCACAGGTAAAATAACTCTTAAAAAAAAAAAAAAAAGAATTTGTACTATTTCTGAATTCTGCCTGACAGAGTTTATTCCACTTCACCAATGAACAGAAGGCACATACCTTTTGTACAAGACATGGAACTGAATATATGAAAAGATCATGAACCTAATGGTATTGAAGTAAAATTCAGAAAAGAAAGAAAACTCTAATGAATACTAACAAATATTATATCTGCAAATAAACTCGATTACCTGTTGTCGGGGTGGTGCGTATGAATAATAAAGGCCTGAAAGCCCCAGAATGTACCACCAAAGAAAAGGAGCTCTGGTGGAGAACTCCCAGAGCTGGAGGACTCCCCCGGGAAACAGACATCACAGTGGTGTAACCCAAGTTATAACAAACCCACCTCCGAGTCTCCTCATTGGATACCCAGTTGTCTATTAATTTCTGTATACTCCCCAAGTTTAGTAAGTTCTCCGTTATTCAGTTAATGATTTGTTCTTCCCTCCTTACTCATCCTACTGTCCTCCCCATTCCTCAAGTTACTGGCTCTGTAACCCTGGACCCTCCCTAACCCTTCCCCTGTACCCTCACCTAATTGGCTGTTTGTTTACCTTAAGACTCCGTGTTTCGAGCTGTTCGGGGCTCCGGTCCCTGAGAATTCCATTGTGGCATAATAAACCACAGTGCGCTCACACCTGGAGTCCCTCCTTTTGTCTTCGGGTCTCCTACGACTTTCATCATCCCCACTCCATGCTAAACCCAGCTCCCACCGGTGGGGCCTACGTGTGCCCTCCTGGTATCTCCCCCCCCCACACACACAGGGCGGCCGGGGCACCAGGATCGCATCGGCTTTTGGGCAGCAGTTATCCGGGAAGGCGTCCCAAGAAAGCCGACAGGAGCGATAACCTGTAGTCATATAGTGAGATGTCATTTTTCCATGACTTTTCAACACAACCTTTTCTGTATGCTAATATTTACATTATAGTATTGTGATTGATTTTCAGTGTCTATAGATAACTCAGAATTGAGATCAAAATTGCTCTAATTTTGTGTTAATTTTTATTTTCACACAACACAATTAGAAATTCATATTGTCATATGGAGAAAAAATTACGGAGATGATCCAACAGAAGAAAAAATTATTTTAATGGTTATAATATGTAACCTTGCTGATCTGTACACCACTGCTCAGTGTTGTTGGGTCTTCTAGTCTAACTCAACAAATGTCTTCCAAAAACACAGCAGATGTTTTACTGGCTTTTTAATTTTATTTCACTCTAGTACATGGATGTTAATATAGTTGAATACAGAGCTGTGAACTGTATAAAACCATGTAGAGGAATGCTATTTGGGTATATACATTGAAGCCTTCCAATATCACCCATTAGGAAGCTGGTATAGGTGCATGAAATTGGATGAAGTTTTACACATTCCTACACAGTAACTAAATGTGTTCAGTTACACAGAAAATAAATACCATCACAGTAAGTGGTTATATTAATTACACAATAAAGGGATCTCTTATTTCTTACGTTACTTAGGGCTTAATTTTCCTATTACAGGAACTGAATACTGAAAGTTCAAAGGTTGCTAGCTCATATACCTGCTAGAAAAATTTAAAGCAGCTCACTCCTTACACAGAATTCCACTGTGTGTTGGACCTGAGACCACCAATTAGTTTTGCCTTGCCTTGATTCTTTGTTTGTGATTTGACCCGATCCTTCACTCTACTCTATGCTGCTCTCTCCTGGAAGGAGATGGAGAACTAGAAACTTGGCTCAGAGAAAAGTATGAAAGTATGTAAACATCATAATATTATGTTAAAATTCAGCTGACATTAAAAAAAAAAACTTGTATGATTAAAGGAAAGGCAGCTAATGGATGAAGAATTATACCCATAAAAGGAAAATAATAGTTGTGTTATTATCTGACATATCTTTTGCTGTTACTGTTTTGAGATCTGAACTGATATATTTAAAAATTCGATTGACTCATTTTCCTTTGGAACATTTTAAGTGAGGCTCTAAATTTTTTATCTACTGTTTATTAATATTGTTTGATGTAATATTTTCTCCATGGATTTTAATGTGAGATAGGCCAGATATGAACTTGCAGCATTGAGTGCATTTTAGTCTTCTCTTGACTTCTTTCTAAGGTGAAAATGATGTGTGGCGAGAGCCTCAAATATGTAGTGCAAAAAGGAATTAATTTTTGTGTTCCTTCTCCAAAAATCTTCAAAATCAGAATATGAAAGAATTTTTATTCCCCAAGCTAGAAACACATAAATCTTGCGTGATAACACAAGAATACTGCTAGGCCAGAAATCTGATTTCAGTCCTTTTACAAACAGAGCTTTTAAGCAATTAGTAAATGTGTTAAAATATAGCAACAAAGGAATAATTAAAAAGTGACTTTTAATTTACTTCATTGGTTTCAACAGAGACAGATACGTTGAACTAAATACACACATTAAGGATTCAAAACTTGATGAGCTTATTAGAGCTCTCAATGTTAATTACGATTTTCATTTTCTTTAATAGTAGTAAAGGTCTAAGATAGTGTCTTCTTGCAATAGTATCGAAACATTAGTGCAAATAGTTCTGTATTGCTGTTGTAAAAATACCCTCTTTTAAGACTTGTCTTTTAAACCAAAGTGCATGTTTATATTTATATATTTCTCCTACAGATAACCTCTTTTCATTTATAGTAGTGATCTAAATATGTCTTTACCAATGTCATCTCTTTTCCTCCATAACCTGCATCAGCTTTCCATGAACAAACTCATATAATGCAAACTTAAAGAAAAGCAGTGTTCTTTTGTTTAAACAGTATATAACACAGTTGCATGATGAACTATTAACACATTTAGATAACATTAATGGATATTTTAAAATGTAACCCCTTCTTCTGGAAAAAAAAGAAACAAACAAATTGTAAGAACTATAAGCTAGAAAACATTTATCTTCTTACTAACAGAGATCACAGATTTGCACCAACATAAAGTAAATTGTAGAAATAATTTAGATTCCATCTATTCTGAATTTTATATATGCATATGTGCTTCATCCTGCCTGTGTCAATTGTGATGTACTTATTTTTGAAATTACTGTTTGTTCATTTCTCATAGAATCATAGAGTGGATTGAGTTGGAATGAATCATCAATGATCATTCAGTCCAGCCCTCTGGCCATCAGCAGGGACACTTTCCACTAGATTAGATTGCTCAAAGCTCCATCCAGCCTAACTTTAAACACTTCCAGTGATGGGACATCAACATCTTGGGGCAAACTCCACCAGTATTACACTGATCTCCTCGTAAACAATACAACCAATCTAAAGAGCCAATCTATACCTACCCTCTTTCAGTTTTAAACCATTGCCCTGTGTCCTTTCACTACAGGTCCTGTTAAAAGAACTCTCTCTTTCTTCTAAAGACTCTTTAAGAACTGGAAGGCTGCAATAAGGTCTTCCAGAGCCTTCTCTTCTCCAGGCTGAACAACCCCAGCTCCCTCAGCCTGTTGTCATAGAAGAGATGCTTCAGCCTTCTGATCATCTTCATCGTCCTCCTTTGGACCTGCTCTAACAGGCAGGTGTCTTTCCTGTATTGTGGGTCCCAGAACTAGATCCAGGACTCTATGTTCAAGCACCGGTATTAGGAAAAAGAATATAGAATGTCTGAAAGAGAAAACATTGATTCCTTTTTTAGGAAATCAAGAACAGATTTACAAGTGCTGTGGATGAGCTGGGAATGGTCACAGCTAAGCCTGCTTAGCTTTAAACCATCCACACATATTTTGCATGCCTTGAATAAGTATCATATTACTGATGGAGGATGGACAAGGTGTTTTAAGACTTTTTGGGTGAAATATGTAGAAGCTGAGTTATGGGTGTCACAAGGCTCTTTTGTGAACAGATGGAACAAAGGTCACAGAGCATGCTGTGTTTCAGCCTGATTTCAAGCCATCCCACTGAGGACCTGAAAATATACCTAGAAATAAATATATCTTCATTAACTCAAATGAAGCCCTGCTTCCACTGTTCTAGATGTATCCCAATTCAATTGGTATTTACAATATAATGATATTCAGCAGAAATTAACACAAAAAATCATGTATATGGACAAAAATTAATTTCAATTGAAATCAATACTATGATAATATCAGCCTCATTTAATAGGTTTTGCTTAAAATGAATCAGGTTATAGTCATTGTTTCTCACTGTACACATCAAATTATTTCTCTTCAAGCTGATTTCCTTTCATGAAATTACTGGTAGTAAAGTATGAATCAAAGTATTATGAAAGTCTTAATTGTTACTTAAACGCTTATGATATATTCAAATGTCAACTATTGCTAATGGAATTAATGCTACAATGTGGGTTTGGATAACAAAAACTAAAAGACTACTTTGATCCCAAAAGTTATGTGTTCCTGTTGCATTTTACTTTGGTAAATCTACCTTTCTTTCTTAGCCCTAAAAATCTGATTTGCTTTGTAATCTGTTCTGAATCAACTGACACCACTGTATCCAATCTAAATTTTGCTGGAACACAAAACCATGGATTACTAAATTACAGAAAGCATAGTCTAAGGAATTCACATTGGTATTACTACAGGTTTTGATAGAGACTACTGCAAATCTGTGAGCTTGACACTGAGGGCAAGTGACAGTATTACTATTCTGCTGATCCAGTCAGTGTTATTTTTGCTGTGTGAAATGTAGAAGCACAATCCCTTGCAGTATGGCATTAAGAACAGTATCTGTTCTTAAATTTGCACTTACTAACAACTTTTGCTGGTTTGTGGTTTGGTTTCCTTTTTAATGTCTACAGAAATAATTTTTCTTTTTATAAATGTTATTATGCACTAGAGAGAAAAAAAAAGGCAGTGTCTTCAGAAAATGTATTACAGGATAATGTATTTCTGTATAGGTCTAATTTTTTAAAGGACAAACAGTGATTATGTGTCCATACTTGTACCTCAAAGGTTTGAGATATTTTTAATTGAAAAAAGCCAAAGCCAAACAAATGGACACAATTCATACTAACCTCCATTCCTATAATCCTTATGTAATTAATGAGTAAACAAAAGACTTTTTATCCCTACAAGTATTCACCCCTCCTTGGTATTTTCTGGGGTTTTTTTCATATCTATGTCTCTGACTACATCTACATCTACATCTGTCTGTGTCATCTGTTGATAGACATCTGTGAGATTGCTCTTGTATCAGCCTTGAATAGACAAAAAGTTACTATAGAAAGGACAATATTTCTGCTGTTTGATAAACAATGCTGAATGGAATACTATTACAACAGATATTCATAATCCCTCAAAATTTTGGCTCATTACACCTCGGTGAATGTCATGTAGCCAGACTCCTTTTGGCATCATTGAAATTATAGATATGCAGAAATTTCATATGTAAAATTCCAACTCTTTTGACATCAGATGCTCTGCTGTCAGTTAGACCAGACAACACAAAAGACAACTGGGACTATATTTATGAATAGCTGCTTTTATTCTATCCTTGAAAGCCTGTGTACAGAAATCAAACACTCAAAATGCAATCATGCATAAGCCAATCATGCTGTGTTGCTCTAGGCTAACAGCTCCGCAGGTATGAATCAAGGAAACACCAACTCCTTTGCTTGTTTTCCACCAGCACATTGCCACTCTTGCTGGGGCCTCAGACAGCCATCATCCCCACCTTTCCTCGGGGCATTCAGTGGTTGACAATAGCAGTCACTCATTCAGATGTTACAGGCAAAATCCTTGTAGCTTCTGTGTCTTGTTACTGATTCTGGATCATAAATAATGCCACTGCTGACAGATATAATTACTCATGGAAATCCACTTCACTGTGCCCTTGTGTTTGCTTTATAAGTATCATAAATGGGATCTTCTCAAAAATCTGACATTCTAGGAAAGTACAGCCCCAACTGAAAAGAGATGTGAAAGCTGACAAGAGATAACAAATGTCAGTAGTTCAGCTACGCTGTTGACAAGTCTGTCCTTGTTAACATCAACAGCATTAGTAGAATGGTGAAATAACCTATTACTCACGTGCCAAGGTTTTGCTGTTAAACACTTCCCACTCCTCTGTAACTCTTCCAGTCTCTCCTGCCAGCTACCCATCCAGCACCACTCCCACAGATACCTCTTGGTCACATTATGTTTTTCCCCACCCAGATAAAAAGGTGAGATAAAACATAAAATTTCTGAAGTTATAGTGTTCTAAAAAAACCCTACATTTAAAGTTTTGTCGAACGTATTATAGAGATATATCTGTTTGTTAATGCACACAAGAGGTCTGTAGTAACTATGGACCAGACCTGAAAGACAGATTAAGGACATGTGCAATGAAAAAGTTTCTCTGTATATGAATTTGTAGCTTGCTAAACAGTCATAGTGATGGGCAATGGGAAACTCCTGATCTTGAGACCTTGGCTTTAAAACCTATTGTCTGCAGTCTGAAATTAAATTTTTGCTCTGAGCCTGCACACTGATGGCTGCCAAAAGGATAGTTCCCCTGGCACATGACTCCCTCGTGTGCCCAGACCTTCAGTCCCTGCCCCACCAGGCACCAGTTTGAAATTACAGTAAAAGTAATGAAAATATATAAATATTTACCATTTTTTTCCTATCTCTTCAGAGCATGAAAAAAATACAACTTGTCTTCTAGTTAGGTGTCCTTGAAAAAAAAAATATGAAAGAACAAAAGAAAGAAAGACCTCTATAATCTTTTTTTAAAAAAAAACCCAAAAAAACCCAAAAACCCCCAAAAAACCCCAAAACTCACATTTTTTAAAAACTAAGTGAGTTTTGTCTTACCAAAAATACGTGACAATTGTATGTAAAATACATAAAATTTTCACAGATTAAGTGGAGAACATGTATATTCTTGGAAATATAGGATTTCTTGTTTTCACTAAAAATGAATCTCTACATAGTAGCATTGTGGCTTTCTCCGTCTTTTTGTCTCTCTTTTTTTTTTCCCCTCCAGATAGAATTCATCGTGCAACTCATGGTAACTCAAAAGTAAATTCCCCTAGAAGTAGCACTAGTTCAGGTCTATACTATTTTACTGTATATTATTGGTAGTCCACTTAAATCTTAATGCTTTAAGCTCTTAAATCTTTAAGCATCTAAATCTTAAGCTCTTAAACATGAAATTTTGTGATGTTTATTTTGGTAAGGTAGAAAAGTTCATTTTATTAATGTTGTCAAACCCATACAAAGTAGCTGTCCTACACTCTTCATGGGCTGCATGCAAATATCTGCTTTTAAAATTCAAGTGTCCTTCAGCTTGGTGAAACACCTGAGTCCAGCTTCTAGAAAAATGTTTTAGAGTGTTTCACTTATGCTTCTGCTTACTGAGATGAACGCCTCTTCTTCTACTGGCATATTTCATTTTCACATGTAAACATGTCATCCACCACTCAGATGCAGCACAAAGAGGATTCCTGCCCTGTACAGCCTAAATCAAACATGACATAACAAGTCAGGCTTATGAACAGATATGGTGTATCTGGAGGGAAAACACAGGACAAGGCTGAAAAAAATGATCAGGCTGTTTGTCAGCGATTTACTCAGTTTGATGTCTCAGATTCTTCCATCCTACTTTTTTTAAAAAAATTCTTCACTCCCCCTCCCCCAGCCTTAACTTAAGAATTCAGAGGTTAAATGCATTTTCCCTTCCTTTGCTTAGCAGGCAGTAAATATGCAAGAAGCAGATAGTAATAGACCTGTAAAAGTTACAAGATATTCCCTCCTAATATGATTACTTTATGACACTAAAAAATTAGCCTTTATTGCCTTCTAATGTGTGAGTGTGTGTGTGTGTTATTTTTGCTGCGGTTTGGATGTGTAAAGTAGTAGTGGTCTTTTGGGGTGTAACTGTAACACAGGGTGGTGGGTTGACCTTGACTGCTGCCAGTGATGCCTTAAGATTTAGTTTTTGTATTTCTTAGACTCTGTACTGCTTTAGTGTAGCTCTAATACTCCATATAGTCTGCTAACTCCTTGTTGGGGTTTGGGATACTTTTTCTTTTTTTGTTTGTCTCCCTGTCTTAGGAATTTTTCCCCATTATTGTTGCCAGGAAGTGATAATGGGTGGGTAAT
>VYZT01028063.1:72978-97848 GCA_013400735.1 Pomatostomus ruficeps | reverse complement strand
CTGTGAGAGTTTGTGATTCTATGAGACATGGAAGAGACAAATTTACAAGCAGGAGTAAATAGCAGAGATGAACACTTTGGATTTTTTTTCCCCTCTTGTTGAAGGAAGAAAAAAAGAAATAAATAAAAAAGAGAAAGCAAATAAGTTTCCCTGAGTGCTTCACAAAAGCTTTAATCCTTCTCCATTTCCTAAACGGACATTCATTCATTCCATTCATTCTGTAAGTGCTGGAAAATGGGGCTTGAAACAGAAGTACAGGTTGAGGGATATGGCATGAGCACCACTGCAATAATTGTACCTTACCATAAAAAGCACCTTTACTTTCTGCATTTATTTTTCATACCTTTGTTCTTATTTACTCATGTCTGGCAGGGCTCCCTTGATGGCTCGCAGCCTTTGTAGCGTATTGGGAAGGACATAAAATATCAAGTAATGCAGTCTTTGGGCTAATACATTTTCAAAAAAATGTTTCATGCCTCATTTCTCACGTAAATTCTTAGGTTGCATTCAGCCTTCAACCTGTCATTCATATTCATGAAGGAAAAAAGGCCGGTGTTCATTACTTTCCTGCTAAGCTGCAGGCACTGTCAGGTTTGCCCACTAGGGACTGCAGCAGTGCCCCAGGGAAAGTGTATTCCCGTGGTGTTCCTCTCCTGAGCACACTGGGAGCAACAAATGGCTTATGGGCAGATGATAAAAGTGTGAATAGCCTTGTCTGAGTCCTGAAGATCGTCCCATCTTCTCCTCATTGTTAATCCAGTTCTAACTCCCACCCCTGGTGCTCAACATCCCAGGAAAAACGAGGTGAACTAAGCAAGACCCTTTTTAGAACTGCATCAGTGATGTTCCACAGCTAGGGGGTTACTGCTGAGGGAAGTCTTCTCTGGCTTTCCTGCTCCTTGAGAAAGGAAAGCCAAGATCTAGGATGACATGCAATATCCATACTCTAATGCATGGTTCTGTTCTGCCGTGGTACCACTTACACTGTGATGTCTCCAAGATGTTACGGAGTCCCAGATAACTGAGGAAATGAAGACAGCTCAATACCAAAATTATTACAGTGGGTGTCAGCTGGTGTATGTCTGTCTTTTGCTTTCATATCCACACAGTACTGGGTTGAAAAACTGCTGAACTGTCATCTAAATTTAGTTACACTATACTAATTATGCTTATTCATCTTGTGTAAGTTGTATTTTTTTAATTTTACTTTTCTTACTATCCAGGTGATAAACTATGAGCAATGGATCCCACCACGAGTTCACAATCCAGATGTGCCTGGTAACAGTGAAATGGTGAGTTGCCATGAAAATTGTTCATTTTTTTTCACCAGCAGCTGGGAAGAACAGGCTGGTTTTTGCTGTGCTATATGTTCCTTCTCCAAAGGCTGAAAGATCTTTATACATATCCATGTTATTAATCATGATATCTCTTTGTCTTCTGAAGAATACCTTATTATTGCTCTGCTATTAATCATGATATTTTTTTATCATTTATAGAATATTGTATTAATGCTGTGATTCCCAGGACAGAATCTGCCTATAATCCTAGGCTGCTTAGGCTGACTCTGCACTCATTTTAAACTAGGTGGAGTACCAGACCAACATCATGGGAATATTTAAAGGTCAGATATATATGGGCAGGAGCACATGAAAGAAGTTTGTACAATGCTTCTCTATACACTGATTGACCACGGCTTTACTGACATTTTTTAACAGAAAATTTATCCAAATTTGGTGCATTTTACAGAATTCTTTTAAACAGACCAAAATGTTGTCAATCATCATATATTATTTTAATATGCATTATGTGCATCCAGGTTATTACTGAAACTTTCCAAATATTTTTATGGTTCCGTAACAATTAGCACTGTGGACACAGTAAACACATACTAATTTTTGTCTTTGCACTATTACACTGTACTCTGAATTTAAGTGCATTGGTACTCATGATTAAATCATTGCACTTCTTTGGGAAAGGCAAAGCAGTTGAAGAAAAATCACAGAGATTAGACTGTGCCATGGCTAAGTTCTTTATGCTGAGAAGTGACATGCTGTGCAAGTAGTTTTATTGAAATTAATGCAGTTACACCCGGGAAAGAGAGTGCTCAACAGGACTGAGATTGCTGGAATCTGACCAGCAGTGTTTTACACTTAGCTTTCAAATTGCTGTATTTCTGTCACCAGGTTAATCCTCATAACATCTCACTGTGAAAAGATTTCTAAGGTATTTAAAATAGCTTCGGATAAACTGGAAACAGTTTATCATACACAATTTAGATTTTTTTTTCTGTAATGCGTTTTAGAAGTGCATTTTTAAAATGTACATATTTTGTGCTTAAGGATTCCTGCACACTTCATGCAAATTATTTGCAACTAAAGGGAAGCCTGTGATTTATTTTTTTACACAATTCATTTTGATTTGTGATGTGACATGATATTTCATCACTAAAACCCATTAAGTAGGGAAATCAATAATATTCTTGGTTCTTTTTCATGCAAGAATTCCTTCCTTATAGATAGCTTTGCTTATAGACTGGGGAAAAACACAGTTCACCTGATCGTCTGGTTTTGACATCAAAGAATGTTTGGATAGGCAGATAAAATTCCATATTTGAATGCTTAGGTAAGTCAAAATAAATTACTGTAAAGTTAAAAGCTGTCTCACCACCAGCTGATACTGCATGAGCTTTTTTCTCCATGAAAGGGGGCTACTGCATTTATTATTTAAGCACTTATGACTTTTCCCTAACAATAGACTCTATGAAATGAGTGCTTTTAAGGAAAAGAGGATTAGAGTTTGCCATTAATGAAATTATCTGACTAGATTATCTTCCATTTATCTTGATGTCTCCATGATGGAATTTCCAGATCATAAATCAAAGTCATCATGTTGCTTTTGTGTCATTACTTATGAGTGAACAAATTTTTATTGCTACAAGAGATCTAATATGAGAGCAATATTAGTATCTTAAAGCACCATGATTTATTTTGCAGACATCACACAATGAGAGACTGAAAAATTGCACCTCAGTTTCTCTCATGAGCTAAGGTAAAAATGCATTCCTGCTATCTTGAATTTGGAAGAGGAAAGAAATCTACATGCAGATGAAGGACAGCAAAAGCACAGCACAACAGTTGGTGCTGATGAGCTGATGATGTCCATGCTGTGTCTTATGGGGGGGAGTACCTGTGTTCACATCCTCTCTGTTGGACACCAACCAGTGGCTGGAGTTCATCAGCTGAACCTCTGGAAAGTGACTTTTGTTTACATTTCATCTGCGATGAGTTCAGTTTGTGGCACTTTGAGACGGAAGTGCAGCTTAGAGGGATAGCTGTGAAATTCACTGCAAAACTGAGGCACTAATGGAGCCATGACTTACAAGAGACACTGGAGACATGAAAAGGTGTCAGCTCTGGCTTCCCGCTCTGTTCCTGGGGTTGATTCCCACTGTCCAGGACACTGCAGATTTCATGGAATGTAATGTGCTGCTGAGAAGGAGGGAGTCTAAACCCGACTGCTATCTACTGTGGGAACATTTGCATTATTGTGATTAAAGAAGGAGAACTCCTAAGGTCCTGTCCTTAAGGAAAGACGTCAGCATGGGCTCCATCAGCATCAGTGTGATTTATATCACCCATGAAGGAAACCCTGAAAGGTGTATCTAGACACAGACTAATAATAAGAATAAAGTTTTGCATAACTATTTTATCATAGCAGTGCCTGAAAGAATAAAACAGTTTCAGATTTTTTGGGGTGTAATTTTAGGCATGTGGGTATATGTTTATTTCAATAAGTCCTGCTTGGTTCAAGGAAATTTCTAATATTGTGTTAGTCCATTGTTCTTGAATGAGGAGGATATAGTGGATTCTGTAGGCTATTAAACCTTCATGCCACTTTATATCTGGAGCAAAATGAAGTGGTCGTGCAAATCATTTGGTACAAACCCTTTCAAGGTTTGAAATCAAACATCTGAATACACAAGGAAGCCAGACAGTATTATTCCAAAAAGCAGCCACTGGTGAATTTCAGTCTTACTCATTTCTAGTTTTGCTTTGCTTTGTTCTGTTTCAATGAAAAGCCGATATCCTATATGAAACAGAGCATATGACTATCGAGTAGAAGTTTTTTGCTGTCAGAGAATGGAATTTATCTCTGAAGCTCACAGAGAAGGTCAGAGTTGGGTTGGAAGGGAACTTTAGTGTTTTTGGAGTGATTTTCAAGATAGCAGCTGGTTTAAGATAAGTGAACATGTGTGAGATGGCTCCACGTTCACCAAGTTCCCGCTCTAGGAGACTGCAGTATCTAAACCTGGAGTTTCTCAGTAGGACATTGTTGGTGTGTACAATAACAGATTTGAATTGTCATTTGCATTATTGTCATTTAATCTAGGAAACAAAATAAGGTCTAGAAAAGAGAAATACACCAGCACTTCAGAACACACTCCCATGCACATTTCAATGCAGTAACTCTCCACATATGGGATTTCTGTACACAGTTACAATGCTTCTAGATAATGTAGTGAATGCATATATTAAAATGTTTTCTGGAACAAATCTGGAATTAAGTATTTAATAATGCTGGGGTATTCCAGGAAAGTAATATGTAAACAGAAATATGAACACTGGCCTAAGCTGGATGTTTCGTGTGAGTTGCTTTTTTCCTTGTTTTTACCTATTAGTCTGAAGCAAGGAAGAGCCTAAGTTTTAAAGCATCATGTCAATGATAATCTGACACTTCGTCATTCTCAAAATAAACACCACGTTACCCTTAGTTTTTATTTGTAGGGTTTGAATAATTTTAATATCTTTCTTGGGTTTGGATTTTATTTTTTTTGTCAGGGTACAGAAGCAGACAATAAAGCAGAGTCCAGGGGAACACTAAAACGATTGCAGAAATTGGTCCGAACAAAGAAAACAAGCACACAAAGCTTGGAAGACGTCAAGCACTTTCTGGTGCCCCTCAGTAAGTACAGAATCACATCAGCATTCTCTCCACCATTTGGCAAATGACACTGGATTGAACATAACTGTAAACAATCCTGTCCTGGTCTGTCATTCACCACCCACGACTTTCAACCCCCAACCGAGATGTTACTGTGATAGCGCTCCAGCGCTGACTTCCTCGTGGTGTGAAAACCTGTTTCCTGTCACACTGGCGCAGTTTTGTAACACCATATCTCGCAAGTGGGGATTTTAGATAAATAGAATTGTGTAACAGTGGGCCCCGTGCTGGGGACACTTCGGTTTTCCTAGTTTTGTATCACATTTTGGGGCAGAAAAGCACAATTCACGAATGGGAAGGTAACTTCCAGTGCTAACCCATGAGTCAGGAGTGTCTGCGAGTGCAGGAAGGTCTGAGTTATGATAAACGAGTTGGTCTCTCACCATTCCTGAGTGCCTAGGGCTGTAAGACCAAGGAATTCTGAACGGATTCCGGCCTCAGCCAATTTTCTGGAGTCTCCTACAGATCCCTGATCTGACTGTGCAACACTTCTTCCTCTGAATTTGTTTTGTCAACATTGTTTTAACAGTGCATGCATTTCTTGTACAATGTATTTGTTTATATGATTATTTATAATCCATTATTAGCAAAACGAGTTTAAACTATCTGATGAACTACTGCTCCAGCCAAATCACTGCTTAGGCTGAAACACATGAGGAAATAGGGATTTCAGCAACTACTTTGTAACTACAACATACATACAAGGGGTGGGAGAGCAATAATCCTGAAAGCTTCCTGAACTTTTCCAGCTCATCTCATGCTCCCTGCAACTATCAGCAATATGACATTCAGTTAGCAAATTTTCATGGGCAGAACTAGTAAAATTTTCCACACTTTTGAGGCAACAAGACAAATATACCAAATGGAGAATAAATCTCACTTTTGGCTCAGATGTACAAAGTTCTGAGACAGTACAAAATCCTTTCCATCTCCCTAATTATCATAATTACTTGGGTTTGGTTTTGTTGGGGTTGTTTGTTTGTTTGTTTGTGGGAGGAGCTTTTTGTTGTTGTCTGGTTTAATGGGCTTTTTTATTGAGTCCTTGGCTTTTTCATTATATAGCGTGAAAGACAGCTATTAAAAAAAAGTTCTGCTTTCTCTATGAGTTGCAACATATTATAACAAGTATTTGCATTTTTAAAGATACCTTAGAAGATACTTATCCCTCTGAAGAGGATGAAGAAGCATTAACTTCTTGCATGAAGCTGACAAAACCTCAGGAAAAGAAGACATGGAAAGATAACACGAGGAGAAAAGAAGAGACTGAGACCAGGATGGATTTTATTTCTGCGTCTCTGGGCCGCTCATACACTTCCAGACTTAATAACTTAGGAACTATTTCAATTCATTCCGAAACAGAATTTCACTTGTGGAGTGACTGGAAGCCGTTTCCTGACAACCAGCTCTGTCCTTGTGACTTCTTAATTTCAAAAATAGGAGAATGGGAAAACTGTACTTGCTCTTCTCATCAGCCACATCTTACATATTCCCTAACTGATATGGATCTACAGTACTCCTGGGTAAGTGGAAGTGGTTTCTTTTGTGCTGATATGCATAAAAATTGGAAACTTTTTGCTCTGATTCAGCATTAAAGAGATGCTGTCATCTTCCGTGTGGTTATGAAAGGCAATAAACCAAATTTAGATTTCAGGTAAATGGATGTGCATGCATTGTTCAGGCTAACACCAGGGGTTCGTATAGCCCTAGGTAGTTCATTTTTAACCATGCAGACATCAGCAGCTTAGAGATGGAAGGCTCTAGGCTATTCTGTTTCTCATCAGCACACTCACGTTTTTTTGGTTTTTTCATCTGCACTATACTCATCCTTCCAGGCTTAGAAAACTTTCTGGAAGTCTGGGCTAAGTCAGTAAGGGACAATGAAGCCAATGTGTTTGGATCAGGCTACTAAAGTTCACTGCAATACTGGTAAAGGACACTAGAGTTATTTAGGCAAGCATCAGAGGTTGAAGAGGTATCTGTGTTTCTGCCTTCATCAGCTTAGTTGATGGAGCCTATTTTTGCAATTATCTGTGTAGCAGCAAGAAGATTTTAAGGACAGAAACAAAGAAGCAGAGTTTAATCTTGGTCTGAAATTATCTTCCTGAATAGCTCTCTGGAGGAGGATTTTGTATTTTAGTTGTTGGGGTTTTTAAAGGACTATTTAAAACTAGAAGAACAAAACCAAGAGAAACTATTTTCAATGAGATATACAAAATACAGACACTGCAACAAGGCTTTTCTCCCTCTCCTCACCGGGCACAGCAGGTCTTCTGGCACTCCACATAGTGGTGAGCACATGGAGGGTGACTGGTTGAGTGAAATACATCAGGCAAGCAGTAAAAAGTAGCCACTTTTCCCTTTATGCCTGTTCCCTCTACAGTGCTCCAGGGACAGAGCTGTCTCTCACTGTGAAATAAAACCGGCTCCCAGGAAGGTGCACCTAAGCCACAGGAGGCGAGATACCTGCTGCAACCTGCCAGCTGAGCATTCAAACGGAGGCCTGAGCAGCCACAGCCTTAGATCAGAGCGTGTCCTGCTGAGAACAGCATGTTCTGTGACCTGTGCCCATACAGCACTAGAAAGTAATAGATGTGGGTCCACAGAGCAGCCAGAGTTCTGAATTCATGGAGGTGGTAATTCTGTTCCTTTTCCATGACACGGTAGCTGACATACCAGGCAGGATCTGAAACATGGGATTTAGCCAGCTGCAGATTTTCCTGGGATCTGGCATAGAAAACAGAGTCTAAATATTTGATTGATGGATAATTAGAGAAAAAGAAAGAAAGAAAGAAAGAAAGAAAGAAAGAAAGAAAGAAAGAAAGAAAGAAAGAAAGAAAGAAAGAAAGAAAGAAAGAAAAAGAAAGAAAGAAAGAAAGAAAGAAAGAAAGAAAGAAAGAAAGAAAGAAAGAAAGAAAGAAAGAAAGAAAGAAAGAAAGAAAAAAAAGAAGGAAAGAAAGAGAAAACTACCCCTAAAAGAAGCTGAGGGAAGTGCAGCAAGGAAACCCTGGACAGCTTCAGCCCTGCACAGTCCCAGGGAGAGCACCTGCAGACAGACCTGCAGGGCAGAGCGTTGGCAGAACTGACCTGGGAGCTGTGAACAAAGGCTGTGGTCTGTCAGGTGAGTCCCCCTGCCTGCTAGGAAAGAGGAGTCTCTGCAGAAAGTGAGTTGTGTCAGGGATGCTGGGCTCCATCATATGCCTGGCTCCTTCATGCAAGCAGCTTTCAGCATCCCAAGCTAAGGCTGAAGTCCCAGGTCAAAACAGTAATCGCGGTGTCAGTCAGATTTATGTGAGCGTAAGTGTCAATTCAAATAATTTTATCTCATTTTGTCACAAGCAGGCTGTTAATGTTCCCTACCCTAGTGAGATTTGTCCTACCCATGTTACTATTAAGTGCCAGCAAGGGGTTTAGTGCTTTTTTTCCTGAATTGTTTATTTTACCATCTGCCTTCCTGAGGGGCTCTCTGACTTTAATGTATCTCTGTGGGCTTAGTGTCTTTAGATTTAGATTACAGCCAATGGCAAGACATCTCATTCTTTGCATTTGCATTCTACCAACTGGCTCAACTGAAGATTACAAAGGCTGGGTTTTCAGTTTTGCTGTTTAAGGATCAAAAATCAGACACTGGTGGTTTTGTTGTGAGAGGATCAGACAGAGGGGATGGTGCAGATGTTCTTTCTGATGATGATTTACTTATTAGAGTAAAACCAATATATTCCATAACAGTCTTCCTTATTCCATGAGAAAGAAGGTATGGTTTCATTTTCTTGGCTTGGCAACTCCTCTGTTGTCTCTGCTGCAGCAAGTTGTGGAGGAGATAGCTGGAGATGAATTATCAAAACGCTTGTTGGTATGTCCTGAATTGAGGCTAAACCGGTAGATGCAAGACAAAGATCCAAGACTCTGCTATTCCATCAGCAAGCTGCTGCTGATATGGCTTGGGGGACAGATAAATATCTAGATTAGACAAATATTATCCAGACTTATTATCTCAGTAACACGTGCGAAGTTGATCGAGCCTGGCCTTTGTTAAAGCTTGAATGGCAGATAGTAAATTAAGTAGTGCTCTCCTGTAATCACAAGGAAAGACATGGATCTCTCCATGACAGATTGATGTTTAGAGAGACAAAATATGAGTAATCCTAATTCCCTTCCTCCAATTTCTTCCCCTGACTCCTTTCTTCTGCCTCAGCACTTGACACAGCCTCCCTTATGGTGCTTCATATTGCCCTTTTTTGTCACCTAAACGAATAAAAAGGCTGAAAGAGGTCATCTAGGCAAGGGCTGTGAGAACAGACTCCAAACACCACATCCATCTTCAGCTCCAACAGGTTCCTCCAGCTACTCTCCCTTCAATAACCACCTGCATTAGCTGGACTGCCTCTGGCACAGGGATATTGCAGACCACTCACATTTACTCCAACCTGACATGGTGCGCCACCATTAGATTCTTTGTGCAGAGTTAACTTAGCCACAGGTCTTTTTTTAATATATATATTTTATCATTCAGCTTTTTACAATATAATTAGTGGTTGGTCAAAATTTTGCTGAGGGCAACATAGAGCATTGCTTTTTTTGATGTGTCAAGCTTGCCATGTGAAATTATTGTTACTGGTGCTCTTTCCAGAGAGACGTAATTTATAAATAGTTCTTCCTTAGAAAGTGGAAGAGTGTATTTTAAAAAATACAAAATACTTGAAGAGAAAAAAAAAGAAAATATTCGTGTATGCTTGGATAAAGTAACTACTATGCTGCATATTTTTCTATTACCACAAAGTATATTGGAGAGATCTGGGCTGGTGTTTATGATGCTATGAATCAGCTGAAAAGCAGGCAGAGGATGGAAGAAAAGATTGTCCAGACACCACTTTAACAACCACTTGACCCCAATGGGAAAGGTTATTGTGTTTTTATACTTCTTTTTATTCCTCAGGCTTAGCCCTGCAAAAAACAGTTAAGCTGTCTGTCTCAGACTACTTTTTTCTCTCTTTTTTTTTTTTGTGTTTACTAAAACCTGCCCTTCTGTCTTTTGTATGCTAAGATCCTCACTACCCTAACAAAGTAGTATACTTAGAAATGCCATGTCCATATGACTTTTATATAGGCTATTTCAGCCTTCTGTTGCTTTTTCTCAATCTGTGCAATTGCATAAGACTTTTGCAACCTTATAAGGCAGAAAAAATCTTCAGTCAGAAGGCTGTAAATTACAGGAGTTTGATAGGCTTGAATGGACCTGCCAGGCACAGTGGAGCACAGTGAGGTCACAACTGAGGGGTCCTCTTCACAAAAGGGTTCCCAGACTGTCCTGGTCAGTCTGAGACAAAGAGAAAAAAAACAGAGTCCTTTTCTCCTCTCTCTCCATACTTTAACGTGCTATCCCACTGGCTGACCCATCCACTCCCCAAAACCTGTGAAATATGGAAGGTGTATTTGTAGAATCACCCAGGCCTCCCTTACAGGAAACAGAGAGGAGACAACGTCCTCCATTGGAGACAAATGAACAGAGAGTTACTGGAAGTGGGTTTCTCTTTTTCACACATCTTAGCAGCATGGTTAAGTTTTACAGAAGGATTTAGTCATTGATACCGTAAGAATATTTATCTGGTTCAACCTGTTTGGCATTCAGTGAAAATGAAATATAAGGAACATTTCCCAAGACTTAAAAGACCTAGGATTTTGATTACAAGAAAGAAAAAAATCTAAAGGTACTGCAGAGGAAGATACATTTTCTCTCCTATTTTCAGGTTAAGAGGAGATTAGAAAGCTTTGAAAGATTGGTTTCCATCTGATAGGAATGTATTACATTGTGGTGGAATGAACAATAAGCTTGGGGAAACTGCAAAGGACTTTTTGCCAGGTCCTGTGTTCATTATCTCCATATTCCTCTCAGGAAAGTGTTATGGCCTTATCATGGTTATGTTTGCCCTGCTGTTACTAGCCATGGATCTCTGTCATTTCAGTGACCTTGTGCCTTTTTCCTTTCCTCCTGGTCTGGCTCACTTCCTACTCAGACAAGCCATTTTTCAGCATCTCCCTTTGACCCCTAGGAGACATGAGTGTCTAGTTTGACACTCATTTTTCTGTTGAAGAAACACTCTAATTGTCAACCCTGGTTTTGGACATTTTCTTACCCTAACTTTTACTGACACTTTGTAAGTAATAGGTTCTGGTTGCTGGTTGCCCCAGGACAGCCTTGCTGTCTTGCTGTTACCTGGTTGCTCTTACCCTGCCCTCTGCACCTCCCCTGCTGCTCCTGATCATTTTGGTTCTCAAAAACGTGCTGCATATTGCCTGGAGGACAAGGCAGGCGTTGGGTATCTGCGATACCAGTGACTGGTCACTGCTCCCTGGTTTAGTGCAGTGGGGAGGAAGGGAGTGGACAGGCGGTAATGAACAAACAGGGCACAGTGTTCTTCTCCAGCAAAATGTGCTTTGAAGCTGAAAGTTGTATTTGCACTGCCCAGAGAATTGCTGTGGGAAGATTTCTGCTCCATTTCAGCCAGCAGTTTCTGCTGCACACCAGAATGCTGTGGGCTTTAATGGACTTTCTGACTGCTCAATTTTCTTAAGCAATTTGACTGTTTTCTGCAGTTTTTCCTTTCTTCAGCTAATGTCTTTCTGTTGAGAGACACCTGAACATGCCTTAGAAGAACTTTCTCAATTGCATTTTGAATCCTCATTTGGCACAAATATAGCACGAAAAGAATGCCTGGAAATCCCCAAATTGCTTTTCTGAGACACCAATTTTCAGCTGCTCCGGTCACTCTGGCTGCTTCACTGTCAGTAATAAGTGGTCCTTTTAAAAGCTATAGCTCTTGTTCCTATTTCAGTGATGAGGTAGGAAGCCAGATCCTCACCAAGTATAAATCTATTTTCTACGGGAGTTAGAGAGTCCTGCTCAGCTGTAGCCAAGCTGAGGCCCAAAGGCTTTGCCCAGGGAAGAGATAAAGGGCAGCTGAAAGGCAGTAAACAAAAACAACCAAGACCATGATATGCGTGTTCAGGTGACAAGCTGTGGCTAAGACACCAAAACAGGATTTGTTTTCTGAGATATGAAACTGTCTCCAGCTGCTTCTCTTTCATCTTGTCATATCTTCATTTACAAGGCCCGTTACAGGTTTCCTGTTGCTTTTTATAACATTCTAGCTAATATCAGCTGTTACCCTGCCTCCCCACCAGTCCGCCAGCTCAGCCCCTCTCCCTCTGTATTCAGCACCTCTCTTGCAAGGTAAAGAGACTGCTAGAAACACCCCCGTGCTCCCCAGACTGCAGACATCAGACATCCAGGAACTGATAGACAAAAAGGAACAGTGCTACGAAAGCATTCATTTTTTCCCCCATTCAAACCCTGTTCCAGAACCTTGTGAAAACTTTTTTTGAATTTTAAGATTTGTGAGTGGGTAGGGATTGAGATATATTTATGCAAATCTGTTGTAGCAAAGTGCTGGTGACATTTGAAAGGCTTTGGTTTTTAAACTGGTAAAAAGCCAAGAGCCACAATTAAATCTTCAGTGTTTACTTTTCCTGGAAATACCAAGAAAAATACGGACTTAGGCAAAAAGAGACAAATGCTAGTGAACTTAAAAACACTCATTTTCTTGATGCTTCAGAGTCTGTAGAGTTTTACTTTGTCTCCTGACAGAGGGACCTTTATTCAAGAAACAATTACAGCAAGAAGTTGGTAAATATTATAGGGCTTGCTTCAGTTAAATACAAAAAGTGAGAGAAAATCACCTCTTAAAGCGCAAGGCTTCATCTCTCAAGGTTTGTGCTGAGAAGAGAGGAGCTTGGGAAGGTGTCCATCCTCTCTAAAGCTGCACCGTTGCACTGTGCTGATAGCAAATATCTGCCACTACCATTCCTCCTCCTACAGTGATTTTTGCTATTTCCTGCATAGTAATGTGAAAAATTTTGTGTCCTCATCTGTGGTGACTTTGACTATTCAGTCTTAAAGCCGGTTTTAAAAAATGTGAAAAATCTGATGCTGTTATTCTTCACTACGGTAACACTTGTCCTATTTTTTCTAATACCTTACTAGAATTTTCATAGCTATATAAGGAATGATATAATATTTTACATTAATCTTAGAGGCATGTATACCTAACTCCAGCAAAAAACTTCCCAAACTTTTTCCGTCACAAACTTCTGGGTTGTTCTGTGAAGTTGTATTGCTAGTACTTGTTAGTATATATGAGGCAGAATGATAATGAACTGAATTTATTTGCACTAAAAGATATTTCAGAATACCACAACACTTTTAATATTGTTACAGATAACTGCAGAAGAACATTGCAATTCACCTCAGCAGATTCCATGGGTTTGCTTCTGACATAGCTGCTAGGTTCTCCAGAGCTACAGCTAGAGAGAGAAATGAAGGATTTTGGATTATTGTCATGAATGTAGTAGGAAGGGGAATATGATTGTTGAAAGTGCGGGGAAAACTGTGCATTTTGTAGACTTATTCTTTGTAAATGGCATATGAATTCTCAGTAGAAAAAGAGGAGTGCTACCTGCTTCATGAAACATGATTAAGAGTCAAAATATAATTAAGATAAGTGAAGTGATGCCTTAAGTGCTGGTAAAAAATAAGGACCAGACACAGCAGTATAGGAAAAGGGTATTACCTTGGTTTAATAAGATCTTGGTGTACACCTCTGTTGGAGCCCGAGGGTGTACCCCCGTATACAACTTTTATGGATTTTACAAATTAGTATAATTACTTAAAATCTTTTAATGAGTAACTTAACAAGTGAGGTAGCTATCTTTTTATTCTTTTCTCTAAATGAAACTATAGTCTAGTTCAAAACATGTTCTAAAACTCAGACTCTTCAAGGTTGGAGCCTGTAGTTCTAAGATAGTAGGAATGTTTTGTCTTCTCCCCTCAGAGACCCTCTAAACTAAGCTAATATCAGACTACAAAATTATAAACATGCAGTACTAAGGATACAGGGTATGAGGGTAAGGGGTACAGGGAAGGAAAAGGGTATAAAAGGTATGAAATGTATAAAAGGGTATAAAAGAAGGGACAAAAAACAATCAGGCATCAAAGATGGTAACAAACTGTCTGGTGAACGGATGACTTCCTGTTAGCCTCCTTTAGAATTGCCAGAATGATGCACTTTTGCATCCTGAAGGAAATAGATTGCATTGCTTGTCTGCTGCTTTATTTACCTACTCTGTGACAATATCATCCTTATGTGGATCTGCTGTCAGTCCAGTATAAATGACATTTTTCTTTTTGGTTTTTTATTTAAAAAAAAAAATATTTATAAAGGCTATAATTTCTTCCCATACGCCATACAAAGGAAACAAAAAGTAGACATTCCTCTGCTTGAACAGTGCTCCTGCTGAATGAATCAGTGACTACAGGCTGTGTTTGCATTCTGTGTTGTGCTAATGCATTAGCTCCTGATGCTGGCAGGGACATCTTGACCAATGAAGCCATCAGGTGCTTTGGGATCTGCCTGTGCAAGTCTGCAACTTTTCAAGTGCAATTTATCTCTTCACACAAAGTAATGCACTTCTACTTCTGCGTAGATTCACTTTTGAAACCTAAAAGTTTTCTAGATCTTGTGCTTGTTGAGTTGGTGATGAGCTTCCCGTTTGCAGACAAAATGTTAAATCTTCACTGTGCTTGCATGAGCTCAGTGCACCCTTTGTGAGTGCTCATCGTCATTCAGGAGAATGAGCAGGCTTAGCTTCAGATTCCCTCAGAGTCCCTGATGAAGCTGAAATTAGTGTGGATAATTAGGTAAGGACTTTGAGCTTTGGTAAGGAAGACTGCAGATGACTCAAGGATCCTCACTGACCTTAAGTTATAAGAATAGCTAAGTGGTAGCTAGCAGTGCATACCACAATGCTTGATACTCCTTGACTTTTCCTCCAGCTGACTTAAATGGCTCTTCTTTTGGGGACATCAATTTTCTGGAAGTTCTGAGCTGGCTCAGAACCTGGTTATGTTTGCTTGCTTCTTTTGTGAATGCAGATTAAGCTTGTTATTCTCTTTGGTAAGTCACTTTTGTATGTTTTAAAGTGCTCCCTAAAGCCTATTTGTAAACTAAGCCTTTCATAAATCAGAAGACATTAGTTCAGTTTTCATCTCCCTTATAGTGAAGGGAAAGTCACACAATACCAAGTGCTCAGCAATGGCACAAATGGAAGAGTGAGGATTTTGCATGCCAGAAAGGTACTAAGGTTTCCAGGGCTGCAGCATTATTATAATGAATGTGTTTCAAAGCCCTGTAAAAGCAGCACTTCTGTTGTGACATCCTCCAAAAACAGGGCATATCTTGCATAATTCCAAACTTGCTTTTAGAAACTGAAAATTTAATGTGAAAACTGTGTGTTCATCCAACTTTGAAAAAATACTTGTGGGTGAAATGAACAAGAAGAGGGCCTGAAAAATAAGATTGGAAATGGAACAATGAACACAGAGTGGACACACCTGTAATTCTGCTATTTAAATATATGGACAGATCATTGGAAGATAAAGACCAGGGCTTCTCAGAAAAAACTAGACAGTGATTTGTATCTGAATATTCTCTTTTATTTTGAAAGGAATTCACCTATGGTAATGAAATTTCTGGACCATTTTTTTGTAGGCATTTAATTGATTGAAGAAGTTCACCTTAACGCAAATTGGAAACTTGAACATAACATAATTCTTGCTGGAAGTGCTTACACTCCAATCCATTTGAAGAAATCTGGCTGAATAAATTTTGCAAAAGGACCAAATTAATTAGGTTAAATGACATGAAACTTCTTGTTCACTTCTACTTACAACTCATCATTGGTAGCATAGCACAAGAAATGATGACAAACAGTGTGTGGGAAGTAGGAAAATCAAGACTTCAGATAGTTTAAGATCATGAGACAGAAACTTTTGCAGATATCTTGAGGGTTTCTATATTTAGTTCTAGATTGTGTAAGTGTTTTAATACCTAGATTTCCTTCTTCACATTTATGCTTTGACATAATTCCCCTAAAAATTATGGCAGGATAGTATTCAGATTTTCCAGTCTGAAAGGCTTGAAATCAAACTCCCTAAACTTTGCTTGCAGCTATATTTGCTCAAATTTTCTGCACATCTAATCACAGGGTCACACCCTGAGAATTACGTGCAGCCAATGATCAATTGCAAAGTAAATAAATTTTAACACAATTTCTTAGTGCTCTCCTGAACTAGAATGACAAATCCTTATTCCAGTTCCTTATAGCAGTGTAGCTGCTGTAAACCCATGAATCATGATCCAGTGATTAAGGATGTAGATAATGCAGATTCAATTTCCTGCACTGCTACAGACCTCTTGTGTGAAATTAGACAAATCACTTCACTTGTCTGCCTCAGGCTTCATTTGCAGAATGGGGATAGTGTGTTCTTGTGCACGTCTGATGGTTGTTGCACGAGCAAGGATACACAATCCAGCTCATGCCCCAGAAGGGCAGCCGTTCAAACAGTTTATTTGCAGGCTCTGACACTTTCATTCAGATTCATTGTTTGCACTAAATTAGACAGACATTCAGTGGAGAAAATGTGGTAAATGTTAAAACTGCCTTCTTAAAACTGCACCATGAAACACACATGCAAAGGGGTGAGAATCAGGTGTCACAGCAATAATTCTGCCTTACCTTGGCTTCAAAAGTTTATTTTCCTCATCTAATGAGTTTGGGTGTGTAAGGGTGCTGATTTTCTAGGGGTTTAGATATTATTCTTTCCACTTCTAGAGGTGTTTGAACCCAAAGATATTTCAAAGATTTTTGTGAACTTCCCCCTCACAAAGCAGAGGAACATAATATGAGTATTTCTCTCTACCAGTTTGTACATGTATTAAAAAAAACTCCAAAACTTGTTGTAAACTAGGAGGCCTAAATCTAGCTTTCAAAGTTTTGCTGCTCCTGGAGTGAGGCTCCTTTCCAGTTTGCTGTCGGTCTGTCTAGGACTTTTGGCAGATCATGGAGCTGTTTGAGGGAAAAGTTTTGTTGCCTTTTCATCAGCTTCTGCTTTCTGTGTCAGCAGGCAAAAGAGACGGAAACCACACACAGTAATACAGGTGATAGAAGAAAAAAAGATCATATAGGTGGGAATAGATGGTAAAAAAAATATTCCCTGGGGAAGAGGTATGAAGGGTGTGATTCAAAAGCTCATATGCATTGTGGGAAGTGAGAGGGGAAGGAGTTTGATAACGGAATGGAAAAAGGTAAAGATTAGTGGAAGGAATATGGAAGAAAAGTGGGATGTTTGTGAAGAGGCAAAGCATTAATCTCTTTCTACAGAGCACAGTTTTGGAGACAGCCTTTCATTTCCATTCCCTAATCTCCCCAAAGACAAGTTACTGACACATAAGTAATTACCTTAAACATACTGAGCACCGTGACTGTCCCTGTGAGTGCTTTTAGCCTAGAGCCCGAGATAAAGCATGTTATCTTAAACCCTTAATGAAATAAATTCATGTGACTGTGCTTCACTTCACCTTGTTCATGGGCCAAGAGCAAGTCCCCACCCTGTTGGTGAGGCTCAGTTGACCTGGGGCAGCTGAATCAGTTGTGACCATTCAGCCTGAAGCATCCCATGAAATCCTGAGAGAGGCAAGTGGGGCACTAGCCATGACCAGCACAGGGTGCAGCAATCACCTTGCCAGTTCTTGATGCCAAAATCCAGCAGGAAAAGCATCTCCTCTTTTTTGTCAGGGAGCTCAGAGTGGCTGCAGCTTGCCCACCCTCCCTCACCCCTGCCCTGGAGCCAGCGGCTGATGGATCCAGGTAACCAGCTGCACCTGCCAGACATGCACAGAGCATGAGCCAGGCTACCTCACACTGAGGTTCAGACCTGGAAGTTGGAGAAATCAGCCTCTCAAGTCTCATTCCCAGTGTGTGTGATCTGGCAGGTCTGCTGATGGAGCTAGTTTGGCCCACATGCTGCCAGATTTTGAGACTATTGCCATTAATGTTGGCACCTGAATTAAGTTTTGCTACAGCAAGCCCATGGATCTGGTACAGAGCGTGGGGAGGAGAGGAGGGAAGAGAAGATTTAAGGTTGCAGATAATCACCTTTCCTCAATGATAAACACTCTTTGTGTTTCTACTGCTATCAATCAGATATCACATCATTTAAATGGGTAAAAATAGATTTTTAAAACCAATTACACATAAAGCCATCTTGTCCCTCTCTATCACTTCCAGATTATGATTTTCACCCACTTTAGACCATGTTAAAGAAAGGGACAACAACATTTTCCTCTAGAATCAGTGTGAAATCCAAGCCCTGCAAGTGAATGAATGTGCAGTGTGCTGTTATTCCTTTTCCTGCTAGCCTTTGCACAGCAGTCCTAATGCTGTGATGGCACAGCAATGTGACACTCTGACACCAGTGAAGAAATTCAGCAGGAGATGTTTACTGGTAAAAGATGGTTCAAACTGCAGAGTTTTCTGTCAGCAGGCTGGCATTAGAGTTAATCAGAATTTACTTCTGTTGATCTTGATTCTAATCAGAGATAGGCTGTGGCAGACATCATGTACATACCTTGAAAAAATCCCCTGCTGCACTCTCAGTGCTCCTGTGTTAAGCTGGTCTTCTAAATACCAAATGAAGTATGTCATGTTTTGAGTACGAGATTAAAACGAGAGCCTAAATTTATTTTTATATCAGTTTTCTTTATGGAAAATCTCATATCTGAGCTTTTAAAATAGATGTACCAGGCAACCGTCACTATTTATCTGTAAATGCATTTCTGGGAGGCTGAGCTTCAGCTGCATGGCTATAAAACAAGTCATACAGACCTGCAAATTCCATGGGATAAAATGCCCTTGTAGTTGATTAGTAATCACAGTGTTCACTAATGGAATCCACTGAGATGTTCTAGGTATGAACACTGCAGTGTGGCCTTGATTTTAACATTCACTCTGAGAAGCAGTGCGGCTGTTCCCCTGCACGCCTGAACTCACAGCAGCAGCATCCTGCCAGTAACTTTCTGTTGTTCAGCACAGACCATACAGTGTACTCTGCTTGCAGAGCTCAGGAATGGTACAGGAAACCCACCAGTGACGCACATTTCTGTAGGAAATTATTACAGGGACGCTGGGTAAGACCGTGGCTTCTGTTTTACAGGACACCACCCTTGCTGACTTTGAGTTTTCTCAGCAGGAACACCTAGAAGATATAGACACAACTTTGGCTCTTACTCTTCAACTAATAAGAAAGGGATTTGTTCAATAGGTGAAAGCCAATCTCCTTGAGAATCCTTATGTCACAGTAGTATAGATTTTTATTAGTGTTAGTGCTACCCTGACACAGTGTAGATATGACTGATCTGTTCATCTGCTGCTAATGCAAGAGAATGTGTTGGGATCAAAGCTTGAGATAAGTTCCTGGTACTTCAATTTCTCTTTAGGCCAGGTGGTGTTGGGAACATGCCAAGGACACAGTCTGAGGGCCTGACAATGAGACACTTTTTCTTACTCACAGAGTATCAACCACTCTTTTGGACCAGACACCTCTTTAAACTCTGGTAGTGGTGTTCTATAGCCTGTCCCTGCCATAATTCTGCATGACTCCATTGACCTTAAAGGCAAAGAATTAGCATAAAAGAAGGAAGGATCACAGCAGCGTTTTTTTCAGGAAGAGAAGGAAGCCCAGTAGTCTGCAAGGCCAAAATCACATTTCCTGGGACCTGGCATGATGAGGATGTTCCTGCTGCTCTGCATCCTGATGGTTGCTTAAACAAGCTTTGACTCCCACTCTTTGTGGTGTCTTATGCCATTTCATTTTATGTATGTCATTAAAAATCCACTCAATGCAAATTATTTAGCAAAAATTAAGTTTTCAAAGCACAATTCAGGTGTTAGTTATTCACTTTGCTGCATAGTCAGGTTTCGTAAGTATTATACTTTGTATGGGATAGGAGTCTTCTTGATAGAGTGTCAACACACTGCCAAATCAAAACTGTAAGCTTAAAATATTCTTTAATCATGTCCTAATCATCTCTCTAAGACTCTGAGTTTCTGTAGCTTCTCCATTTTCTATTCCTGATGAGAAAAGCCCATGGGAGCCTATTCAACAGGAAATCATACACCTTGTTGCGTGAAGTCCCTAAGTATTTTGGACCAATTTTCAGTACTAAGTTCTGGGTGATAAGTTTGCAGAGAGTGTGGGAGCCTTAAAGATGGGACTTTAAACATCCAGTTCCATTCCCCAGCATCCCAGTGGAAAATCACAGCCTCAATCTTTGGCACTAAAATTGAAGTGAGTGTGTTGTTTAAATAGTTACAAACACAGCCCAGCCTGCAACCTCTGTCTTCTTTCATGGCTTACTGTCAGGGGAGGGAGGGCTTGACTTCACTTTTCCACACTTTTTCCTTTTAGTTTCTGAAGGGTCCTTGCTGTGGTAGTTTATGGAGAGAGCCCGGCTGAGGATTAGCAGTGACTGCAACTGTGGCTGGCTCAAATCAGACCAGGAGAGGGAAGTATCTAGCTAAATTCTGGCCCATAATTAATACATTTGAGGAAATTGTGTTCTGCTCACGAACATTCCTCGAGGAAATAAAGATTAAATTTGTTGAGTAAATTATTCACTGCAAATTATTCACTCAGCTTCACTTGCTATTCTGAGATTTCTGCAATATCTGAGTGAGTTAGATGGCACAGGGAGAGGCAAGGCCATAAAATCACAGGCTGAAGGCAGGATTCCTTTCTTGTTCAAAATATGTCTTCTTTTAATTAAAATAAACAGACTAAGACACTCTGGGCTTGCTTAGCATTAGGGACAGGAATGTAGAGCCCCAAGGTATCTTTGAGTCTCCAGTTAAACCTGGACTGTATTTGTCTGACAGACAATGAAAAACGAGTTGCTAATACAGAGAGAGTCGCCTTTCATTTGCTTTTTGACAGGTGGCTAGCGTGCTAAACCTTTCCATCTACTTCACACCCTAATTTCTAGTTTTATCAGAATAATCAGGTATTGAAAGGATAAGTTTATACTTGCAGTTTAGTCTGGAAGTGATCTCTCCTCTCAGAAGATAACTGGATGGAGCTCCTGAGGGAATATGATACCTTGTGGGAGGGAGGCACATAAAGCAATGAACATCCAGGACCATTCATCACGGCCCATTCATTAAAACTGAGTAATGATAATAATAAGCTGTAACGTATGTTGCCTTCTATAAATATAATGACAGTGGGAATCATTCTCATGGGGTCATCTTAATTATTTTTAAGTGGATGGCCTTTTTGCCCATAAGACTTTTCAGTTAAAAGAGTGACATTGCCTGGTTGTTTCAGGATCGAGGAGTCAGTCCAAGCCCCATAAAATTCACCTGAAAAACTTCTTTTGATTTCACTGGGATTTGGATCAAAGTCCAGCAAGGAAATGGAATAAGTTACATGCACTCACGTCCAACAGAAAACCAAGTACAAGAATTTTTCTTTTAATTTTATGTAGGTACTCATTCCCCTTTGAAAAATTAGCTTCAAATACAGAGGATATAAGCACCAAGCTTATTATTAATTTTTTAATTCAAAAGAGCTCCTTTTGAAATATAATGGTTAACTAAATTAAATTAATGTTATATATGTTTGATTTTCTTTGCTTTGTTACTTTTTCAGACTGGTGGGTCAACCTTCCAAGGGCAAAAACATAATCAGGTCAGCCTTCAAGCTGCTATAATTTTTCTGATATGTGTATGAGGAAAGGAAATAGATATGGGTGGGCACTATATCTCTTGAAATAGCCTCTTTCTTCCTGTTTAACAATAAATATTCTACAGAAAGGAAGCTCATATATTACTCTTCAGCTGAGTTCCCATTTTATTAATCATGAAGATTTTAACAGTGGCCTGAGACAGGAAATCACAGTCTAATGATCAGCAGAGTCTGATTTAATCCTCACGTTTGGATCAGATTAAAAAGAAAGCCAATATACTGCAATGTAATTCTATGTAGATAATAATCAAGTTTAAGTACTGTTAAACATACATACAGCTTTTGTAACAACTTATGGCTCTACTGAACTGCTAAGGCTGATTAAATATCCATGGTTAAACCTCCTTCTACTTAGAAACTTAAACTGATGTTTCAGATGGTGTTTTCAAATATATAAAAAAATCTCTGAGTTCCCCATTATTAATAATTAATTATTATTAATAATATCAATTATTAGGAACCCTGATGGATATGTTATTCTTAACAATAAAACCCCCACATTCAACTTTGATTTAAACTAGTGTTGTTATGATGAAAATGTGAAGTGAAGCATCCTGGGTTGAGGTTCAAAACATACTCCACTGCAACCCACTAACCTACAGAGTTTGGGGTTATATTTGACAGAATTTCAGTACCTTAACCACAGTTCCTCCTCCCCATCTTACCAGCCCCCTTCTTAGAAGGTCTGGAAAGGAAAACCTCATAATGCCATTAGTGTAAAACAATTATTCCTTCATCAGTCACTCTCAGTCCATCGAGCTGACCATCCATCAGAATCCAAGAAACCCTCTAAAACTCCTCCTAAGCATTTAAAGAGAAGTCCAAATAGCAAACCAAACTGATAATTAATCTGATGAGCATGTCTTATTCCTCCTTGGAATATTCATATGGTAGAGGAGGAAGAAAAGTGTTTTTAAAAGAGCTTTTATTTATGCAAAAATTATGAGTATAGGCTGCTTAGAATACATTTGCTTGGGAAAAAAAAATTTTGAAAAAATATCAGAATTTTGAAAAAAAAATTACCAAAGCTTTTTCTTGACAGTTACTCCTGAACTTTCTTCTTGCAATTTACTAAGAAATATACTTATTTTCCATTTGTAGTAATCCTAAATTAAGATTTAATTGCAGCTCTGTGAGGGGCCTGAAAGTTTGAGGTTTGAAATTGAGAATTTGCCTCCATTGCTCAGCAAAATGTTTGGAATATTTCATAGTTTCAGGGTTCATGGCCTATAATTCACAACAAATAAGTTTTACTTAGGATGCTCAAGACTTTTGTTTGTTTAAGGCAAAAAAATTCAAGCAAAATGAAGCAGGAATTCAAGCCATTTTAATAGCTCCACATTCCTTTAGCCTCTGGGCTGGTTTTGAAGAGGTTGTAGAGGACCTCTGCCATTTTCCTCTGCCTCTTTGTTTAAAGTCTTCTGGGACTTTGTCAGCAAATCAAGGAAAATGGAGGACTGAAAAGTGCTGGTTCAGGGAGTCCAGGTTCTGTGATAAATGGCAAAAAAATTATTCCACCATTCAAAAGATGGCTTTAGATGTTTCCCTTCTTAATCTCATTGCTTTTATTGCATTGCTGGAAAGCCAAGAGGAAAAGAGGAGTTAGGGGCCAGTTACAGCTAACATGTAGCTCACATCTGATATCAACAATATCCATTGGTGCTCTGAATAGCAGCACACCTTCTTCACACACAAGTCCCAGGACGGGTGGAAATGAAGGTGCCATAAGGTTGAGAGGGAAAAATTGAGAGAGGAAAAGAGAATGATTTTCTTGAGGTTGTCCAAAGTCTTCCTGAGGCCTGATGGTGACACATCAGCAGATAAGTTTTAAGGCATTTCTCACTTTGACCCCTGCCCTAATTTCCAACTCATCTCCTGGGTGCACCTCTGTCTTTCTTGTCCCCGTCACTTCCTCCCCTCCTTCCTCACCCCCTCCCCAAAGGAAGAATTCCGTTTACTCCCCCATGCAACAAGGCAGCCGTGTGAGGTCACATCCTGACAGAATAGGGAACTGCATAACCAATGTACATGTCCGTGGTGCCCTCCCTTGCACTTAGTTTGGGTACAAACTCACAGCAGTTGCACATCCAGTGGATTAATGGGAGTTAAACATGCTGAAGAGAAAACCATCTAATGCATCTGATAAGGAGAAAAGTCAAAAGCCAAAGGTAAGATTGTCTTGTTTTTGTCATCAATTGATAATAACAGGAGTTCTTAACAATTTTTAATACAAGGGTCTCCTCTTAAATCCTAGCTTCAGGATTTCCTGATGTGCTTGCAAGTACCTCAGTGCTATAATCTCAGGAATCTGTTTGTATATACTTACTGTATAATAGTAAAGATCCAATTCGAGGAATCATCATTGTGAAGCTTCTAGAGCTGTGCTAAAGACTTTTGGTGCAGGACTTTGTTTATTGTTGTATGCTCTGCATCAGTCTTTTAACAGGTGGGCACATAAAATCCCCTTTCTCCACTTCATCTATGATAAACCAGTGAGGTCCTAAGAAGGAGTGTGAGAATCAGTGAAGAATTAGAAAAGCTATTAAATTTGTTCCTTATTTCAATAAAGTTGCTTTTGCATCACCATAACCACAGGAGAAGCGGGTACTGGCAATCAGTGTTTGTCATCTTAATTTCTCTGGGAATTATTAAAATATCAGCCTAAAAGAAATACTCTAAACAAACTGATAATGTGCTACACTGGACACTTTCCACAATCTGGAATTGTAAGAAAGGAAGTGAGAGTTTTGCAAGAGGTGTAAGCATGGGTCCCATGCTCGAAATTTATTTTCAGTCCCTGATCCGAGTGCAAAATGACCTCTGTGCATTGTTTTGTACAAGGATTGTAGAGAATTGTAAAGTTGCAGTGCAATGGCTGCTCAACCTGAGCGCTCCGGTCTCCATTTCTGTCTCAATTGATGGGTGTTGAAAATTTAACAAAGAGATTAGAAAAGCTTTTTGGTGTCTCTCTGCTCTCAAGAACTTGATGGCTCCCAATTTACAGATCCACCCTCTCACTGTTTGGGAATACAGCTCCCTTGGTGACTTCTGTGTCCTAAGAGATTACTACAGACACTGTTTCACCAAGGATGCCTTCTGGTTTTATACAGCACTGGCTTTTGTGGATTGTGCTTGCAATTTTAGACTATGATTCATTAACAATTACAATTAATGGC
>VYZT01028063.1:30804-72962 GCA_013400735.1 Pomatostomus ruficeps | reverse complement strand
TAACAATTACAATTAATGGCTTCTCTCATGGATTTGAAGTGATTTTGAATCCATATTCCCCCCACATTTTAATATTTTTTTAAGCATTGCACTGGTTGGTTTGGTATGCATTTTTTTCTACTCAATCATTATACTGTGTTTTAATGGCAGTGAAGAATTATAATTAATATCTAATTACATTATCAATTAAATAAGAAATGACCATGAAAGACTCTGTGGATGGGCTTTGTTTCCCTGTCTGTAAAACATTTTCAAAAGCCGGTTTTGGCCACTCTCTTCTTTCAGAAGACGGCGTTCCTTAACAATAGTCTGATTTTTATTTTTAAAGGCCCACTTTTGCACTGTGTAAAATTTCCGAGGTGAGAATGCCTTTGCTGAATGAGCTGCTCACAATCAGGGCAGGGGAGCAGACAGCCCCACATTGCACAGAATGGGAATCTTGGTTTGTTGTAGCACGAAAGTTTCGAAACTTGTCCCAGGGAACGAACGTAAATCCTCAAGTTGCTTAATGCTGAGTTGGGTAAGATGGGGCACAGGTCCTCACCTCTTGGAGAAGTTACAGGATTTCACAAGTGACCTCTGTAGGTCATGTCCTGGCTGCCCCTGCTCTGGGCCAGCAATGTTTGGTACCTCCTCATGCTCATACCTTTGCCCTGGGCAGGTCTTGGGCTACCTCACCTTGCCTTTAGGCCACTTGGATGTCTCAGTGTCCCCAACACATCCACACAGACCTCTGGGGGAGCCGTAAGCGCTGTTTTTCATTTTAAATGAAAATCAGGTTTGCAGCCTTTGATCCTCAAAGAGGACACCAAAAAGATCTTTTTAGGTAACTGAATATTAACTATGGTGACTACAGGTTTTTATCAAACTGTACGAATTTCTGTGCATTAATTAGAGTGTTTCACCAATATTTTCTTTTTAACTCTTTTGGTTTCATTACCTTCTAATGCGAATTATATTGGCATGAACTGATGCCTTTCAATAAAGATGAATGAATATCACACAAGGCTGGTGCTAAAGCCTTTCTCAAGGCAATTTGCTGTCCCTATATAAAACCCCTCGTGGTGCTGGGCAATTCAATGGCCAATGCAAGACTAATTTCAGTATCTTACTGCCAGTTCTCTATGTGCAATGCATTTACCTTATTTATTATTGTGGTTCTTAAGGGACTTCTGCAGATATGTTAGGTGCTGCATAGACAAAAATCTATTTTACCACTCTCAGTGTACACTACGAAAAAGTTGATCTTTGCCACGAAAGAGTAGTGTTGCAGGGATTTTTTTGTCATGCAGCAAGATTTCAGTAGTGCTGCCGCCTTGCTAATAACTTCTTTGAATGTCTGGCAGCTTTCGTGTATTCACGGATATGCATATAACTACTGAATGCATTTATATAAATAAACATTCATTGTTAGGCAAAAAGACATCTATACCAGTGTCATCCCAGAGAAAAGTGGGAGAGAAATGAGAGAGAAATGCATTCCAAAGAGATACTGGAAGGATTCTGATCCTTTACAAATGTTTATCATTGTAGCTGCATATGCTAGTGTACATTTTTACCTTGTGTATCAGCTGAGCATCTCAGGGAGCTGAATTATAAAGGAAAAGTCTGAAGGGTTAAAAATACCCTGCTTAGTGTTAAAGAAATTCAACAAATTGAAGGGCTAAGCTCTCTACTTCAAGCCTATCTGAGCTAACCTATCTGTCTATCCAGGACCTTAAATGACTTTCTATCACAACAGAACATGTGCAATCTCCCATGCCTTCCTTCAGGGAGTCCTTACCTGCCCTCCTTTTGTTTCTGCCAGATGAGGCACAGCTTGGTTTACACGGTGTAGCTGTTCAGAGCTGCAGAATTATCTGTGGGCAGGTGAGGTCAGACAAAGTAGGTCTTGCACAAAGCCCAGAGGTCCATGGTCACGCTGATGGCTGGAGTGGCTCACTGCAGGGACACTGTGTGGCTCCAGCATTCCTGGAGTCCTACAGAGCAGGAAAGTAAGTGGGGAAGGATGCTTTTCCTGGATGTGTGTCAGCTGTGGGTCTGTGCTGTCTGTCCCACCACCCCTCAGAGAGCTGGGGATGAGGAGAGCAGTTGACTTGGAGGATGAAGGAAAGAGCCCTGAAATCAGCTGGATTTTAGCCTCTTTGAGCCTTAGGATGTTACAGATGTCAGTGCATCTGGGGAGTGGAATGAAGCAGATTTAGAATGATGGTAAGAAAAAACACTGAGAAATTACACAGGTTCTAGTCTTTTGTACACCCTTCAGGCAGCACCATACACATAAAACCCCATTAAAGCACTTCACAGCTATTCTGCATTCCACTTTGCACTGTTTTACACATTTGTCCAGGTGTAAATAATCTGTAAAACATCCCTGCATTGTCTTGCCCGCTTGTAATGTGCTGGGCAGAACCTACTCCTTTCTGTCTCTCTCCCATTCCTCTGGACACGGCAAACTTGAGAACTGCCTGATGATTCTTGGCTTTACTTCAAAGCAAAGACGACTTTGTGCCATTTTTTCTGGCTTGACTGAAGAAAGTCTTGTGTCATTATTCTACATGACAGTTGATCTATGTTTATGCTAAAGGTTTAAGACGTTTTTGTTTCCTTATTCTGCTTCCAAATGCACTTGGTGCTTTAAACTCAGCTTACTTCTGGTGTGTAAGACAATTCGGGGTCAATGCCTCTGCATTTTGTTTAGGCAAAAAATACGTCCAAGCTTCTAATTAAATCAATATTCGCTTACTTAGGTGATAAACCATTATTTGTTTTTCAGGGTTATGAGAAACGAGGTAAATCCAATGGGAGGAAATATTTTAATATGCAAATTTATTCCTTAGTACAATTTCATACCTGTAATTTTACTTTTTTAGAAGCTTAAAATGAAACCCTGACATCGCAGAAATCAATGCACATTTTTGCCATAGACTTGAGGCAAGAATTTCACCTTTTTATATATTCTTCACAGAAGGCCTGATCCTGATTCTGACTTAAATGAATAAATTAGGTGTGATCCCATTGATTTCAGTGGGATTATCTGAGTAAAGTTTATCGCTTGCCTAAGTCTTTGGAGCATGTAATGCAGACAGATGCTATAAGCAAGTTTTTTGGTGCCGCATTTTTTTCTCAGACGGCGGCTCGTGCCTCTCCAATGGGGAATTCTTATTAAAGAAAAGAAAATAGAAAGTAGGTACAGCAAACCTAAACACCAAAAATAATTCGAGACATAATTAGATCTTCTGTAGGACAAGATCTGCAGTGAAGAGATTGCTCGGTGTTAATGAATATTAACTAGGATTTATCCTTGAGTGGGGAAAGATGAAGGTTTTAATTTTATTTCAAAGGTAAAGACTGGTAGAGTTATGAAGTTTTATATTCTTTTCTTTCCCCCTGAAATTTTGAGTGCATAATAAATGAGCCACTGCTAATGTCACAGATGCTAATTTTCACAACCATGACTGAAGTGATGTTCGTTTCTATTTGCATTTCATTCTAACAATGATGAGAGGTGATGAGTTGATGATAAGCTGTTTTCACCGTACTGCCCGCTGTGCAAATTTATGCTTATAGGCAAAGATGACACATAGTTCTGTCATTAAAGGTCTTTACTGCATTGCCTTTTGAAGAAAGACTGTTTGTCAAAATCCATTTGAACTCTGGTAAATAAGCAGGAACAGATGACAACATCTGGGAAGTATTTTTAAGAACCTGGTTTATGGTGTAAATACCTGTGGGCCTTTATGGGGGGCGGGGGGGTGTTCAGAGAAAGAAATAATGATACTTGTAAAAACCATGTGTGTGTAGATGGGGAAAGGAGGGATTGCAGGTGACACTTCAGAAGGTGTTTTCTGTCTCCCCTAGGCTTCATAAAACACTGGAACAACGTTAGAGTCAACCTTGGGTTGTTTTCCTTGTGCGAGGGGGTGGCTCTAGAATCGTATTACTGTTACTCTTCTGCTATTTTTATTTCCTTAATATTATCATCCTGCTTCTCGATCACCAGCTAATTATTCTTTCTTTTAAAGAGCAGATTCAGAAAGTTGTATCATAACATATGTTAACATATCTCTTCTAGTAAGGTCTTGAAATTTGAGGAATTTTGTTTTCTCAGCAGAAAGTAAAGGTCCAGAGTGTTTGTGGGGAAAGAACAGCCATCTCTCACCTGCCCCTTGGCAGGAGGCTGATAAGGATGACCAGACTCCCCATTTTGCTGCTCACATCAAGACATGGTCTCATTGAGGGCTCACACACTTCTTGGCTAGCTTTTGTTTCAAAGGAAAAATTATATCTGTGGCCTGTTCCAGTACTGATATATTTTGTGTGTTCCCTTGATTACAGCATCCTTTAAATTTTCATCAACTTTGCACAATATTCATTTAATTACTTGTTTCTTCCCTGTCTTTCTTTCCTTCACTAGCCAGGCTCAAGTCCTTAAGAGCAGAATATTTTAAAACAAGTGAGAGCAATCTTCTGAAGGGAATATTTACACATTAATATTCATTTTACTTAGAGTAACAAATCCAGTTTTTTGTTTGTTTTCTTAAGCAAGTTGGAGCATTTCAAGAAGTATGCCTGAACCACCTTATCCAGCCATGTTTAGAAATCAGACTATCAGCCACAACATTTATAACTGTGCTAATAAATAACATAGCACAACTACCAAGGTGACATAAATCAGCATTAGTTGCCTCCTAATTCTTTCAGAGTTGTTTGAGAGCAGTTGACTTATTTCAGTACTGTGTTTCTAGGAAAACCAAAACACCCCAAAGTAAACATTTGGTCAGGATATCTGTCATTGTTGGGAAAAAAGCAGTAACTGTGTGTGAGCAGGACTGGCAGAGGATGTGGCCTACAGTTTCCTGTGCTTCAATATTCTTCTAGTAATCTGTGTCACAGGATAAATTCAGACAAAAGCTGTTATAAACCCATCACTTGGCTGCTGTATAAGCACTTTCTGGGTGACTAGAAACACTTCAGCTGGAAGAATCAGCCCCTTGCTGTGTGGGCAGAACCCACTGGGAATACCCACTCCTGAGAAGGAAAAAAAAAGGCTCCTGGGACTCTGTAATCACAATGTCCCTTAAGCTTTCTCTTCTGAAAGGCTGCAACAAAGACAGCAGAGTTACTCCAGATGTTAGAAACTGTTATACTCTGTTCCACAAATTGGCAGTGTCAGTGGTTTTGCTCAACATTTGCTGTTTGCTCTGAATACTTAGCAAATCATAGATCCTTTAAACCATCCTAATGGAAAACTGTTTCATGAATCAGGTAGAGGTGTGTTGTATGTGTGTTGTTATTCCACAGGAAGGTGAATGATCACCTATCTTTTCCCAAGTGAAATCTCTTCTGTATTTGTGCTTACTCTTACCCTTGTAGCTTTTTACAAAACCTTATTCCACTTACAGTGCACCCAAGAGCAGGTTCTTACTATTTTTCTTCTTCTTAAACTTGAGAGTGGAATTCCAGCCTGGGGAAAAGTTTGGAGACTGCTTCAGGGAAGCTGCTTCTTTGACTATGCATAATATATACCTTGCTGCCACTTTTCCTCTCCATACTTCCTTTGGTTATTCCGTGGATACAGAGAATGCTGGATAATGACTTCACCTGTACACAGTGTTCAGGCTGCTTAATTGCCAGTCATAACATCTTCTGGCTCCTTTCTAAAAAGCTGAATGTCAGGAGCAAAGGGTCTTCTGTCTCTAATCATCACCCAGCACTGAAGCTGACAAGTTTTCTCTGGGAAGAAGCCCTAGTGATCTGCAGTTTTGCAGCATTACATCTTCTGGGTGGGGTTTTAGTCCTTTTCCTACCCTTCTATGTCTTCATTTCTTTTATCATCTTCACAAGAGCAACCATGTAACCTAACACTGCTGTGCTTGATTTCCATGAGATGCTGAACGGTCAGTTCTTTGAGATCTGTAAGAAGTGAAAGTTCCTCTATTTGTCCATGCTGACCTCATCAGAAGGTGTTGTAGGGTTGCTGTTCTTCCAGGTATGTTGAAGGACAAGTGGGACATGAGTCCCCTGAATACTTGAGTTCTTGGCTTTAGGTTTTTCTACAGCATTCCCCACAGCTTCTTCAGGGAGAAGATAAACACTAGAGGAGTTCTGCTCAACCAGAAAACATGGTGCAGTGTCATGTGTTCCCTCTACCATTATGTTTGAGACAGAGATGGAGCTGTGTCACTGGCAGGCTGCAGCCCTGAGATAAAGAAATTGGTTTCATTTAGCGGCAGCACGGCCAGAAGCAGATGTGTAAGAGGAGATGACAGCGGCTGAGACAGCTGAGGGAGCTCACAGTGGCTTCTCTGCAGCCTCCACCTGTGCAAGGGGATGCTCGGCTCTGCCACTCCCAAACTGTTTCACTCACCACAGCTGTGCTGTTTCTCTCTTACACTTCTGTCTTTCTGCCCCTTCTTTAACATCAGATGTAAAGTTCAAAAACTGCTTCAAAGAGCTGGAAAGGGGACATGGTTCACTGATGGATGAGCAGCTCAGAACCTGTGGAAGGGGTGCATGAAATGACTGATGATGGTAGAGCAGGCATTCAGCTCTAGCACATGGCAGGGCTCTTCTGATGTTGGCTATTGGCATGTTTACATTATTTTCTCCCTGTCTCTGTAATGGAATTTATATTTGCTTGACGAATATATCTTGGTAATTGTGGTAAAATGTTTGAAAATGTCTTTGTGTTTGGGATTTTAGCCAGGATCAGAAGAGGCCACATCTTCCTACTCCTTTGTGAAAGGTTAAAATCTTGTAGTTGGCATAGTCCCCTTTGCAGTGATAGGGCTGATTTCAGTAGGATTTAGAGTATCTCCTTTAATTTGGGGTTCAAAGAACACCTCAAAGCCCTCGCTGCTGCTGCTGCTGCTGCTGCCTCAGTTGCAGCACCTCACTGGTGAGTGTCTCTCAACTACGTGTGGTTCTCATGCAGGTTGCGGGAGCAGGGGAAGGGGAAAAGCTCGGTCTCACTTTTCTCATGTGTCAGAATGCAAACACACTTCATGCACCTGGTACATTTGTTCTTCGTGAAATGAAGCTGTAGTTTTCCACTGAGCTGTGATCACAACAACCCATGCCACAGAGATCATCAAATGGAGAGAGGGGAATTGATGTGCTGTTACTGGTACCCCAGTGATTATATTAATTCCTTTTCTGGAGTGACCGGAACATAATCAGGATGATACCTTAACTTCAGATTCCTAGATTTTTTTTCCCCTAGGATTGCAATTACAGAGCTTACACTACAAAACAAACATGGAATTTAATACATCATAACTTGTGAACGAAGAAAGATTCTTATGCACTCCCAAATCCTGAGGAAACCCTGAGCTATCAACCTTCTTTCAGCTTCCATACAAACCCAAAAGCTCGCTGAACTTATTTGATAAGTTCAAATTTCCAAGGAGCATATTTGATTCCCTGGCATAAATTGTGCAAGCATGCCCAGTTGTTGAAGCCTGAGAGGCTGCAGTGAAGTGCCACATGTGCTTTCTTCAGTTGGACAACAAGGATAACTTTGGCCTTTGGATCACAATAAGCCAAAGCTGGAACACAGCCATTTGACAAGAGGAGACACAAGAAAAAGAAAAAATGGTGACCCTGGTCTGCATTTCAAAGGAGTCAAAGTTAATCCACTGTAATGAGTACAGTATTTTATTTGTTTGTTGGCTTTTTTGCTTTGTTTTCCAAGATAAAAATAATTTAAATAAATGGGCATATAGATCTGATGAAACACTCAAATTCACAGTGACTGATGATAGATACTGCACTGAATTTTGCTTCTCTAGTGTAGTGCATCTCCATTAAGGCAATTTCAGCTAATCTCACTATGGATTCATTAATCAAGTGTAGTCAGAATGTCTGAAGGGAGATAATGAGGGGGAAAAATGGCCTCTTGTTTGGATCTTATTCTTCAGCTAGTTATTTTGTTTATCTTGTTCCATAATATGTGTACCCTGATAAATAAGTTCCAGTTGCAATTAGTTATCATAACAGATGACTAGGACATCTTTACTTACAAATTCAAAATCATTCCATAAATAGATCAATTAACTCTGTGTTCTCTTTACATCACATGCCTATACAGATTTCCAGCCTGCAGTATCAGTTAGCAGTGAAATGGAAACAAGGTGGACTGGTGCATTTTAAAATTTCCTTCCTTTATCCAAAAATGCAAGCATCCATGGAGTTAAAGTCCCTAATCCTACATCTTTTTCTCTAAGCACTAACATCCTGCAATATCAGCAGTCCTTAGTGTCTTCCAAAATTTCTCCTCTAAAATGCCCAAGAAAAGATTTGTTCATTTTTTACTTACTTTTTACTCATTTAGGATTACATACTGTATATCTGCCCCACATAAAGCTGTCAGTATATTACTTTAAAAAAAAAAATGTTGAGGTTCTAAGAGCCCGGTGGGTTTGAAGACTGCTGAAGATGGGAATGTTTATAAGCTCTGTGATATTAACTGCAGCACTCAACCTCAGGTGACATAAAGCATGCAAAAAAGAACTTTCTGTCAGTTTTATTATTTCTAAAAAGGTTCCCCTTGAAAGAGAAGAGTGACCTTGCTCTGCTGAGCTGACATATGCCACTGAATTAATGGCTAGGCTTTGCAGTGGGGAAGCTTGCAGAAACATTACAACTCCAATGGCTGAGTTTGCTGCGAACATTAATCAGGGAGACCAAGATGATGTATCAAACACTCATTTAAAAGTAATAAAAACTAACTCTCTTTCTGCCCTCCTCCCCCAAGTTCCTTAGAATTAGCTTATTGTTGGTCATTACCTGTTGTCAAGGGTAAGCCGGCAGTAGGGCAGTAAAACTCGTGTAAGGGCTTTCTGAACTTTGCTTACTCTTCAGAAAAAAAACAAACGAGTTTGTGGGACGGTCAGACTTGACCGTGACTTAGAGGTTATTTTTTTAATCTTGTTTTCATCTGGAAGGTCATTTGAAGGAACACCTTCCACTGAACAGCCACATTCCCACCTCCTCTGCCGGAGCACACTGGCTGCCCCGCTATGGGTGTGCGGGACAGGCATGTAGGTCCCTGTAAAAACTGAGCCCTTGGGGCTGTATTCTTCTCAGGTCCTCTTTGGGCAGATGTATTTTTGTCTTCACTTAAAGCAAACATGCTTGTGACTAATTTCTCTCACACAGGAAACCCAGCCAAACCCTGCAAGGTCAGGACCTAGATAACACACAGTATTAATAAAATCATGCTGTATAAATAAGCAGGGAGAGGACTTTAATTGCATCTAGGTGATTTGGTTTTAAAATGTGAGAATTCGTCTGTGAATTCAGCTGGTTTGAAGAGGAGGCAGTTTCAGGAGAGGAAAGATGTTGGTATTTAAGGGATTAAAGATCAAAGCCTGCAATGCTTACGTAGTGTTTAACCAGCCTTTACTCAGGCAGCGCTCCCCTCTACTGCAGAGATGGTTTTGTGGAGGGTGGATTTCAAGGCTCATCCCTTGGTGTTTCTGCCCATTTGTAAATGAAGGGTAAAAAAAGGATAGCAGGGAGGTGGAAGTGCACATCATGCCAAATCCTTAACTGTCATTTTCATAGCTCCTCTGAGTTTGTCACACATCCTTAACCTTCTTTTAAAGTCATTTTCTTTTCATGGTTTTGTGTGCCACTGAAAGTCACTTTTAATTAAATGTCATATAAATAATAAAGTCTTAATTACATAATTATTGCAAATACCTGTGTGCACACTCCCAGAATTGGACAGACTGCCAGAAGAGCACTTGGAGTGACTTTTCTCACTGGGAACTGAGAGTGCTCTGCAGCAACTGGGCAGGAACGACAGTGCTCAAAACTCAGGGTCAATGTGCATTTAAAGAAAGTGGAGTCAGATCCCTTCCTCCCCCCACTCACTTGCACAAAACTTTCCAAGTGTTAAGACTGGTGTTTCCTAAATTGCTTCCTTATTTAGTCCCTCAAAGAGTTGTTTAATCAACACAGCACATTTTTTCCAGACGAAATTGCCTCTCTGCTCAGCCGTCCTCCATGGTGCCCCCTTCCAGAGGAAGGCTTACAGACCTTGCAAACAATCCCACCCTCATTTAACGTCAGGAACAGCACCTGTGCCCTTGCTCTCAGCTGCCCCAGTGCCTGCCCAGTGCAAGGTGCCCCTCAAAAGCCCTGGAGACTGGGTTTTTAGTGGTAACCCTGCCTGGGTTATTGGGAACTATGTGCCTCCTGTCAGCAGGGATTCAGGCTTGAGAGACCGAGGCTGGTACCAGGTAGAGGCACTGATAAAACAGCTGCTCAGTGTTTACTTTGGAGAGCTCGGTTTGTTCACGTGGAGGAGTGTTAGGTACGATTAACTCATTTTTTAGTTCAGCTTTTCTTTTCCAGTCCTTTTCCACTGTTAAAACCGGGGTGTTTGATCTGAGGCTTCATGGTGGCAGTTCTGCTCAAAGTCCACTCTGCTCCCCTCTCTCCCCACCTCTATGCAGCTCCTGAACACCAGGCCACGATAACAACCAGTCTTTTATGGAGTCATTTTTAAGCCAGTTAAAAATGCCATTTCAGTAGATTGCTCTATTTGAGTTAGCAGGAACAAGCTGTATCTTTTTTATTGCTTTTGACTGGTGAAGTGCAAGGTTTAGGCCGTGTTTCATGTGGGCTATAAAGTTATATTAATGTGTTGGTTAGTGGTCAGAAGTTCTGTGTGTGTAACTAATGTGTAAATAGGAAAAATTCCCCATGGTAGAGAGGTCACGATGTCTTCTCTTTTGTTGCTTCCCTTACGCTTTGGAGACTTGCTTAATCTTTTATGGAAATTCTCATTCTTTATACAGAAGTGAGGATTTTTTTGGTGGTGTTTGGTTTGTGCTTTTTGGGTTTTTTTCCACAGAACATCCCAAAAACTGTAAATTGCTCTCTTGCCATCTGGGAAAGTAGGAGACAATTCTTTTGATTATCTATGCAAGAAGATAAGCTAGCAGAGTGGAAATATTCATCCCTACTTGGTAACTCTTTCACTCTCAGAGTGGTCACCTCCTTCTGAAGGGACTAGAAGATTCTCCTATGAGAAAATAGGAGAAATGAATCAAATCCTGATCTCTACTTATCTCCATCAATGAGAGCAGCAAGAACAGGCTGTTCTCTTGAAGGTTGCTGTGGCTTCTCTCAAAAAAGAGGGAAGAAGACAAGTGTCTGTGGCAGGCAAGGAAATTGAGCAACATGCTGAGTTCCCATTTTATTGCTTCCAATGACCACGTTTTCCCCTATACAGCTTACATGGTTTGAGCAGTCTAAGGATGAATGGACGCTAAAAATTAAAATGCATGGGGGAATTTAAAGAGATTTGCTTGCGTGAGAGGGTCAGTACAAAGCCTTTGCAACACGTAGGACTTAAAAGATATTTTGAATAGGACTTGAAGCAAAATATAATGGACCAGAATTTCTGACAGCAGGGAACCAGATTGCTGAACAGTGTGAATTATCCAAAGAAAAAATATGGTATGAATATCTCCCATAATGATTATTTAGCAGGATAACTGTAATCAGTTTTTGCTCAAAGGTTGTCTTTAGACACAGGGAAGCTCTGACTAGTTTATCACAGAGAAGAACTTACTTCTCTTATGATATGTCCTACAAGGGAAGGATGCTTTATAACAGAAAGACACGGATTGCAGAACCTCTTGTTGTTGTCTTACTATTTGCATACCATAGCATGTTATTTTCTAGGGAAAATGATAGGCTATTTACAGACAAACCAGACAATCAACTGCAGACTGTCCAAATTAAAATAAACAACAATTACATAGCATTTATCCCTTTAAAAGGATTATTTAATGTTCCTGGATTTCAGGGAATAAATTATATAGGAGAAAATGGAAGAAGGTTTTGAAATACTTAAAAGTATCTTTGATAATTTCTATTATGTTAGTTTGGAATACTGAGGGGAAGAGATGAAAGTTAATGTGTTGATTTATAGAAATTATTTGATCAGTCCTTGTGTGGGAAAACACAGTTGTTTCTCCCTGTGCCCATGCCTCCAATAGATCTTACTGAGCAAATTTGTATTTGCTTAACATATCCCTGGGTAGCTCTTGCATGAACTGAGCCAGAAAAACCACTTAACTTTATAGGATGCTGAATCCTGGTATCAAAAGTCAATAGTGTATTTTCTCTTAGTAGCTTTGCATTTGCTTTAAAAGCTTCCCTTCACCTGGAAATAAGGCCTGTCCGTATCTTCACAAAGTAGGTGTTCCCTGACACTAATGCAGTGACTGACACTACTGAAAGTAATAGTCCCATTCCCTTTGCAACCAGGAGCTCCTAAATCTGCTTTTTGTTATCAGTGTAATGGGGTTGGATACGTTTTTAAAAGGTGGTGCCTATTGATTACTTAATGGAAAAAGTTAGTATAGAGAACTGCTGAAGCAGCCCTATTCAGTGCTCTCCAGTGCAGCAAGACCATTATCTAGAACAGCGGAAATCATCCTGTAACCCTTATTAATATTTAATAAGGATGAAGCCACACTGAAGTACACTACAAAATAGCCCAAGGCTCCTGCACATGTAGGATATAAGGCTGTTTCGAGGGTCAAAAAAGAATAACTGATTTCCCAGTGCTCAAGCTCTTTATAGGTGAGACCAACACTAAACAATGTTTTCCCTGTTGTTCCTTTTAAACTATTTCCAACACATCTGCACTTTAATATACACTTATTCCTACTAGACATATTGAAGTGATGGAATGCACTAGAAAGGTCAGTGTATGTTTAGAGATTGCTGAGACTATTTTATACTTTCCCAATATTGCTGTGAATCCCAGGCTCCCTCCTTCTCCCTCCTGCTCTATGCTGCAGGGCACATTTGGCTGGGCTGACAAGCTAGTGAAAGGTGTTAATCCTGTCTAATAGAACCATAATCCTCAGGGCTGTGTTTTTATATCATACTATTGAGCTAACCCCTTGTCACAGGATGTTCTTCATCTACTTAATAGCAAAGTTCTTTATGGGAATTTTAGATAAAACTAAGTGTAAGTGTACAATTCCAATAGTTGTTTTCAATTTCACAATGTAAAAACAAATAAACTGCAGTGTTTAGCCAACACAGATTTTACAATCAATTAAGAGGAGAGCTGTGTGATTTTTTCTTTTTTTCCCTCAGTGAATAATAAATGTCATTTTAGTTGTTCAAAAATATTCACAAATCTGGGTTAGTTTCTTCAAATAACCATTGGCTGGAAATATGTTCAGGTTAGATGTGCCTGGAAATATTGGGGGGTGGGGGGGGCTAAAGGTGTTATTTTTCCTTTAGGTGGCACTGCTTAGAATATGGGGTCAAAATAGGGGTACAATTTCCTCTTCCATCTGACTCTGCTCAGGCTCGCACTGCTATGTCCACATTCATTTTTTTGGGGGAGAGGTGGAAGAGCGGGTTAATAAATAAGTTAGGGAAAACAGGTAACTGTATCAAGGAGGGATTTCTCCTTAACTTCCCTGGAAGCAGGTCCATGCCTGCATTAAGTGTGCCTGCAGTGGGAAGGTAGGCAAAGGCACCGTCTCTCAAACCAGTCCTTTGCTCCTCTTTTGCTGCCCAAAGGATGATCTGTCTCCGTTTCCTCTGAGGCCACCTCATGACAATTCTTGCCTGGTGGAGAAGGCTGGAACTCTGTAATAGGAAAGGCGAGAGTTCACAAGCCTTTTGAGGCCTGTGAAGTTCCTGGATGGACAGCAAAAGGAGGGAGCTGGAGATGCCAGTTGAAGAGTGCATAGTGGGTGCTTTAGAAAGCTGGGGAGATGAAAAGGTGACTCATGTGGCTGGGCATGGGGGAAGGAAGCAGTGGAACAAGGTTTGGCTGAAATCACATGGGCAAGGCAAAAGGATGAAGCGCAGGAAAAGCTGTAGCCCAGATAGTCTGAAATCACTTATTAAATCAGCCAGAATGTATTTATTTTGTGGTTTGCTATTTTAGCTCAGTGTTTTTTTCCTCCAGAGGGGATTTTTAATATGCAAAAATAGACTGAGATTATATTGCATCATATATAATAGTGAACCCTGCTCAAGATCTCTCATACTGCATTAAAGACTTCCATTTAATATGGAAGAGGGAAGTACTTAAAAAAACCCCAAGGCATTCTGGATTTAGCTGTGAGTATTGGTGAAGACATAAACACAAGCTCTTGAAGACACTTCAAGAGGGGATGGATGTCCAAATTCTGGCTGTTATTAGGGCCACACTTAAAGGGATTCCAACTTGTCATCAATGCTAATTTTATTCATTTTGCCACCTTGGGCAGTGCAGTGTCACACAGCTCTGCCTGGGCATGTCTGACGGGTATTTCTGTATAACCTCGCCCCTCAAAATCTGCTGTGCCACTTCCCTCCTTTCCATGTCATTTATCCACATGCAGAAAGAGTAAAAACTAGACGGAAGTCGGAGCAATCCACTTCTGTGTCTTAACGCACAGCTCAGGTGATGCAGCTTTGTTATACCAAGTAAAGGTGTGACATGGCAGAAAATTGTACCCATTTTTGTTTAAAAATCAGACCTTCTAATTGGAAAATAGGGAAGTAAAGCACAAGGCCTGCCTGTTTATTCTGTTACTTAGTCCCTCTGCAATGTGTACATTTTGGACAAGATGTATTCCTAATCCTCAGCATTCCTTGCTGATTCCTGATGGTAAAGAACCATAAATAACCTCCAGAGCTGCAGAAGTACATTGTATAAATTGCTACAATTTACACCACTAAACCCAAGTCTTTTGCTTGTACCATATTCATGAAAACACCTTTTTTTCAAAACTCATAACTCTTTCTTACCTGCAAATAATGTATAGTTATTTACATACCTATTACATAAGTAATGTGAAACAGATGTAGAAGAGCTCATAACCATATCCATTACCTAATTAGTATGTGAAGCAGTATCGTTTCTCTTGCTTGTTTTTCTGCTTCGTGCTGTACTGTCACAATTTTTTTCTCCTACAGTCACCTCCAAGTTTGTTTCTAGCTGGATGCAGCAGTTCATGGTTCACTGATCTGGGAGGGATTTTTAACACCAACAGGTGTCTTGACAGTTTTATTTAAGTCTTAATAACAGGACAAAGCAAAACACCACCAGTTTGTCTTCTCTTCTCTTCCAGCGCACGAGCAGCTTTGGAAGCTTTGACCGTTTCAGGCATCACTCGATATCAAAGACAGATGATTCAACTGAGGTCTGTATAAAACAAAGTTTAAATTTCTTCAGTTCACTTTCCCATGACAGTTATGCAAAACCACTGGGAAGCTGTTGTGTAAATTTTACACTGGTGAGAACTTTTTTCATGTACCTGATTGAGGCCTTGCCAAAATGAACAACAGAATCACACCTAAACTTTGGTACATTGATGTGAAAATTAGAAACTATTTAAAAAAAAAAAAGTGCACTTCACATTGGTGCATGCCCAAAGTAACCAGCATTTTACAAGTAACCCACAGATGTCTCACTTTTGTTTTCAAGACCTCTGCAAAAATTACCTCAATTCTTATTTGTATTAGGGGCAATAAATAATGGGAAACAACATTTCCTACCATAAAATATCTTTTCTTTCTGTCGTTCATATCTAGAGTATTGTGCTGTAAACCTGTTTAGGTACATAGTTTCCAAGGAAAATGGCCATGACTGAATTTTATCATGCTGCCTGTGTTAGTGTCCTTAATATTTCCCTGTAATTCCTATTTCACTATGCTGCATTTTATTTTCCTGGTGAGTTATTGCTTACTTTTTGATTTCAAACCAGATATCTGAGCTGGAGACTATAAGTGACATTGGGGAAGCAGTACAATCCAAAGCAGCAAACAATGGAGGAAGTCTGAGTAAGAAGATGAGAGCCATTTCACTTACCATGAAGAAAAAGATGGGTAAAAAATACATCAAGGCACTCTCTGAGGAGATGGTAAATACAAATAAATAAGAGCCTCGTGTTTTTTGAAAATACATGTGAAGTAAAAATATTACATGCTTTTTTTCTGTTCATGTTTCAACTGTCCTCAGTTGTGACAAACCATAAAACCAGGGTAACAACAGATATTTAATTAAGCCAGGTTTTGGTATGTATCTGTTCTTTCACACAAATCACATATTAAGGGCCCAAGAGAGCCATGGGAGTTTTACATCATTTAATTTTGCTTTTTCATCAAAGAGCATTTGTATGAGCATCACAGTAGAACCTCCTTATGGGGACACAAGGGAGTATTGGTTGAGCCCCATCATCAGTCTGATACTCAAGCTGTACAAAAAGCCTCATTAGAAGAATTTATCTTTCAATACAAGAATTATTTCTGAAGTCCATCTTGTAAAGGTCAGCCAGCATCCTAGAGAATTACAACTCATATGCCTTATCTCCTTTTACCTTATCTAATCTTAGTGCAATTATCTTTATTAAACATAAAAAACCTAATCTTGCACATACTGCAAACCCTGTTTTCCCAGTATACTGTGTCAGTAAGTTCCAAATTGTAGAAACAGAAGGAAAAAAACTTGTCACACTTAACAATCCTAAAAAAATCTAGCTAGTCTGCATCCTATCTCACATGTGTCAATATCAAGTAAGTAAGGAAAATAAATGAGGAACCTCACAAGTAGAAAATAGTGTTTCACAGGATACCTTTAAATAGTTTCTGGAGGTCAAAGACAAGGATCCCTATTTCATTAGTTCAGTTTTATTTTTTTTTTCTAAAATGCAATCCATGATCTTTGTATTATATTTTTATATTTACTTTCTGCACATTTAAAGCAACAATTCCCATGACAGAAATTCAATGGATTATTTGGTTGGACACACATGTAGCATGATCTTCATTCCTGCAGGAGATGATGGCAATCAATACCAGCCTCCTGATTAATCTGTGGGTTATGCTGCTGGCTGGTGCAACAAGCACAGTTCTATGGGTCTCTACTTCACACATACACTGTCATCTTTGCATCACTTCATCATCTAACTGGTGAATAATTAATTTTTCCCCAAATACAATGTGCTGAAGGAAGTTTCAGTTGCATCCAGATATCACACGCACTGGCAACATCAGAAATTCTGCTGAGAAATCCCTCCCTTTGAAAAACCATCCCTATTTCATTTATTTTTTACCTCGTCTCTAACTCCCCTGTGACTGAAATATGGACCTTATTGTTGTGAACAGGCTGTGATCCCTGAGGTGTGATTTATTGGTGTAAACTCGAGGGGGCAATTTCATACACCATTAGACTTTGTGAGTGAAACACGCACCTGTTAATTCTGAAATGCACTGGATTTCGAGGCCAGGGTGTACGTTGGGCAGCGTGGTGAGCACGGTGCTGGAATACACCAATGCCCTCCTACATGTGTGCAAGCTGTCCCCAGCCTGCCACCAAGCACCCATCATCCTCAGGAGTTCAGTGTAAAACACCGCTGTGTCAGCCAGCTCTTCACCACCTGCTTTCAGAATTGAGCTTTATATTTACTTAGACAAAATCTTACCAGGCTGCCTACAAATTTCCTGTTACAAGCTTGTAGCTCTGCCAGGGTGTGTTGCAATCTTACCAGCTTAGCTGTTTGAGCAGGGGTGGGATGAAGGAAGTGGGAAAGAAACAAGACAGGGAATTTCTCCAGCATCGTAAAATACTAGGGGTGATTGTTGGGCATGGTTAGTATCAGGCATCAATGTTTAAAATGCTTTCTTTCACAGAGTAGTTCTCAATGAAGTCAATGATGAGCTAACATCCAATGATGCTTTAAAACAAACAAACAAAATATTTCTCTAAAATACATTTCTTGGGGATTAACATTTGACTTTTCTGTTAAAGAATGAAGAGGGAAAAGATGAGAGTGATCCTGGTGGTGGAACACACACTGAGAAGGTCTCCCTAAAAGCCAGTGACTCTTTGGAAAGTCTCTACAGTCTGAACAGTGGCCAGAGCTCATCTAGTAAGTACAAGACACCTATGCTTCTTATTCAGTCACTGGATCAATACAGTTATTGCTTATGTCTGTGGAATCAGAGCTGGTGTGATCAAAAATGTGATGGTAGAGAGCTCTTCATTCTGGCAGACAAATGTGTAATTTGGTTAAATGAGTAGCAGCTAGGGTAGATATACTTCTCTCCAGAAATAAGTTGAGTGTTTTTAAGAGTGGAAATACTAACTGAAGAAAAAAAATAACATGAATTATAGGGGATATTGCTGCTATATCTGTCATCAGTTTTTGTGGGGTTATCACTGCTCTAGTGCTGGGTTTGCAGTCACTGGGTTCTGCCACACAAGCACCCTCTCCTGTGAGTTCATTCTTTTCGCTGGAGATGAGAGGCAGACAAAGTCTCTCTGAGGTGGTGGGGGATGTGGGTCTGACCTGGCATCTTTGGGACGTGATGCAGAGGGACACAGCCCACCCGAAACCCACTGAAAACCTGCCCCTATCATGGTAGTCTTGGTCGGGGGCAGAGGAATCTCTGATGAGAAATGTGCCTCCCCCTCTCTCTGTGTTGCTCTGCTGTGGACATTTGCTGGGTGTCAGGCCACAGCCATCCCTGGTGACACTGCTGTGCCACCCTGCAGGCACCACCCGACCCCTGAGTGTGGGCTGCAGCTGCAGTCCAGACCATTTGCACTGAGAGTTAATCTGGCCCTGAGATGGAGCTTTGCACTTAAGCAATCACCTCAAACAAAACCATTTTTATGATCATTTTCTGTGACGTGATTTGTGAAAATCGTATATGGGAGTTTACTTCCAACACACTGCTGCTCTTATCTAAAAACATATTTGGATGGGATATTGCAGAGCTTGCTCAAATTTGCTTGAATTACTCTGCTGATATTTTATTGCTCAACTTGGATAAAATGACAGGCAGAAATGTTGATAAGATTAAAATTTCCCTCTGCAATGCAGGTTCCTTTGATGTTTCAGCTAGCTCTGGAATGAAATAAAATAACTTCTACAGTAGTTATTTTCATTTCTCTGAATAAACAGGAGAAGTTCAGCAGAATTAATTCCCTAAATTGCACTTTTAGGGTACATTTTATTAATCTGCAGAGGTAATATTTCAAAAAGTCTGTAAGTAAAATGTGTAGTCTATTAGTATCATCACCAGAAAAAGATTACTGTAGGGAAGATATTAATGAAAGATCTACCCATTTTCTTCTGTCTCTTGTAGCATGATTGTTATTCAATGTAGTTATCCTGGAACGCGTCAGACCCACACAGAATACGCTCTGTCCCTGATTCTGTGGTCTTGAACACGTTCCTCTGGGCTGCTGTGCAGATTTGCATGTCTGGGTGTTTGGTGCAGGGGTGTCTCAAGCTGCCTCTCTCCCAGGTGGGGTGACCAGCTGCTCAGACGGCACGAGCAACAGGGACAGCCTGCGGTTCGACGACGAGGTGCCCTACAACGGCCCCTTCTGCGGCCGAGCCAAAGTCCACACCGACTTCACACCGAGCCCTTACGACACTGACTCGCTGAAAATCAAGGTAAGACAACACCCAGGATTCCTTCTTTCCCACTAACCATGCCAGGGGGACTATTTTGTAAATAATACATTTAATAATGAATTTTTAACCGCTTAAGCATGTGAAACACTAAAAGCAAGGACGATCTGATTTTGCAATGCTTCTATAAGGACTTAGTTCAGACAAGGCTGCAAAGCCAACTGCTGCTAAAGGCTTTTTAAGGCACAGATTCCAGGTAGGAATCTCTTCATGGTATCTCCCTACATACCCCAGCTTTCCTCAGAATAAAATATGTGTTGCTTCCCACATACATGGCCTGGAGTAAGAAAAAATAAAGTCTCATGGGATGTGAAGGCGTCTCCCCTGCTTTCTCAGTCACCATTTGGATATATCCAAAGCTCAGTGGCACCCACTGCCTTTAAGAAAAACAGTTTGCCTTTTCATTAAACTTTTTTTAAGCCTCCCTTTGAACTATGAACTTTCTTCTGCCCAGACATGGCAGTGTCTGTGCTGTGTGAGTGAGGAAGAGCAGCAACAAACAGGGGCCCAGTTGAACACTACTAAAAAAGGTCCAGCCCTTCAGACCACTCATGTTGCAATCTGAACTTCTTTTCCCTCTTTTAAGTGCCTTCATATCCAGATTCTATTCACACTTCAGCCTCTTTTCTTCTTCACAGCCTCTTCCTTTTGCCAAATCCTCACCTCTTTCTGACACAGACTTGCTCTCCTCCTCTCTGGCCTATGTGAGAGCTGTTGCTCTATTGGCAGTTGCAGTCTTCAGCACTTGCCCTGCACTTCCACCCACATCTAGGGCATTTCTTTTAATACAGCTTAACTGTTTTAACTGTGTAACTGGTCATGAAATGGCAAATATCTGCTGGCTCATGTAGGTTTCTTTTTTAGTCACTAAGGTGGTGTATTTTGGAATTATAAACTAATACTTAGGGTTGAAATCCCCGATATTTATCACACAGCATTTCAGTACCCTGAATCTAAATTCAAAGTGGATCTGCAGCTTGGCTTAGAGCCACCACCTAATCCTGATCTGCATCCACATCTGAAGCTCCTGGGCCTGCACAAGTATGTAGAATAACACATGTGCTTATAGAGCTTTAAACAAATGTTTGTTTAGTTTCCATTTCAAATGTGCTCACAGCTCTGAGTCCCATGTTCTAACTAAACCAAGTCACCAGCTCACAGTCAATTTTGTATTGGGTTTGTACTGAAACTAGGGTGACCACTTCACTTGCTGTTCATTGACCAGACCAGACCAGAAGAGATGTAAGTCTTGGAGCTGTGAACACATCTTAACAAACTGAGTTGGATTTCTACCTTGTAACAGAATCCCAGAAGAAGTAGTATTTGTTGGATAACTCTTCAAAGGCTTTCAACATTTTTCTGATACATGCCAATAAGAGAGGGCTCATTTTTGAGGTCCTGGGAGCAAGTTGTTCGGGGTGTATGACTTTGTATGAGCCTTTTTACTATGAGAATTACTCAGAATGACCATTTTGCTGAGCTGAGATCTTGGTTCCCACATTGTGGCTGTGAACACCTTTACCAAAAAGTCCTCTTGAAATAGCTGTGTTGTCACCCTTTTTAGCACTTGTATTTGTTAAGGGAGTTAAATGTTCTTTATTACCTTTGAGAAACATAACCAGTGTTTTTTACTGTAAAATGAGTGAGAGTCCACCTTTCACATAGATCACCTATCTGTTTTTAAGACCCTTAAGAGGCTAGATAATGAGATTATTCTGTAAATGCTTTGGCACATATTTTGTAATCCCTTACAGTAATCCCTTGCTTTTTGCCCAATGTATGCCCACTGCCCATGACAAAAGTTAATTGCTGATGCAACCCTATCCCTTTTCAGGGATCAAGTGGAGCACAAAAATAGTGAGGGGGCTGCTTATGCTCACCTCTCCTTTACAAAGGTTTGGAGATAAGGACTAGCTCCATTTTCTGTAATTATTTTCCTGGGATTTTATAAAAGCAAAGGCAGTAAATCTAGGTAATTAAAAGAAGTTACCTTGCACTGACTAGAGCTGGTTTTTGTCCATAGGGAAAAACCTACATGTAATAAACCAGAGGTGTAAGCAGTGGTGTGCTTTTTTTATTGTTCTAGAAAGGAGACATCATAGATATCATCTGCAAAACTCCCATGGGCATATGGACAGGTATGCTGAACAACAAAGTAGGAAACTTCAAATTCATTTACGTGGATATTATCTTGGAAGAAGAAGCTGCACCCAGAAAGATAAACCGACACAGAGGAAGCAAAAGGACCAAGCCTAAAACACTGCAAGAACTCCTGGAATGTGTCCACCTGCAGGTCAGCCAGCACACTTCCCAGCTCTATTTGAAACACTCCCTTTCTGTGCGCTCGGGTTTGAATGTCATTTACAGGCAGGAGAAGAAAGGCAGGTTTCAGCACTTTTGATGTCAGCAAAGTATACCAAAGCAACCTCCTGTCTGTCTTTTCTCTGATGTGCGTGGCTTATAAAACTGCATTTTACCACATCATGTGGCTGGGCTAGGAGCCTCCGCTCAGAGAGGGATGCCAGTGACGTGTCAGGTCAGCCTGACTGCAGTTGTGTGGAGATGTGTGACTGTGGGCACTTTAGGGACAGGGTTGTAGTCTGACTCCAGTGCCAAACCTGAGAATTTGTGTTTCTAATTTCTTGTGATCTTTAGGGAGCAATAGTGTTTTTGCACTATGCTTATGTTGTACCTTTCTCCCTCTCTCCAACCCTAGATCTTGACTGAGTGTCAAAGTGTAATGAGGTCATGATTTACAAGTAACATTTTTAATAAGGGTAATTGCTTTGCTGCTGATGCAGACACTCCTTTCCCTGGAGCACGCACAGAGTTTTGTACTGAGTTGACTCAAAACTCAAGGGGACCACATGTGACACAGCAGGGCCGAGGGCTCCCTCAGCTTCTCCTCCTGTGCCAGGGCAGAGCACTCCTTTCCTCAGAGGCCCTCCTGGGCTCAGTGTGGGAGACGCTCCTGGAGTGCCCCTCAAAAGTCCGGACACTCAGCAGCCTAAATAATGCCTGACAGAGCTCTGCCCTGGTCCAATGAGCTGCTAGACTGTCCTAAGTAGTTCAGACACAGATGCTGGGATGGCCAGGAGGACTCCCAGGCATCTCTGCCTCTGTCCCCCCTTGCTCTCCATTGCTGCCAAAGGCAAGTCAATTGAACTGGAGAATGGAGCCCATTTCAACCCGGCCAGAAAATAAAAGTGAAATTGTGCCTATTCCTCCACTAAACATAGTACTTTTTTCCATGAGAGGATTTACTTGTTTCTTTTTGTAGGATTATGCCTCGACTCTCTTGCTAAATGGCTATGAAACTCTAGAGGACTTAAGGGATCTACAGGAAAGCCACCTGATTGAATTAAATATTTCGAACCCAGAAGACAGGGCAAGATTGTTATCAGCAATTGAAAATCTCCAAGACTGTGACAGTAAGTGTTTAAGCTTTGTTAAGAGTCATGTGCACTATATCTTAAGCAAAGCAGAGCTTATTTCAAACAGCTCCAGTAAAGAATTTTCTTTCATTTTTTTAAACAACTTTCTGCAGATAATTGCAGATTTTTTCTTCCCTCACTTAATCCCACACTTCTATCCTTATCCAAATTAGCTTTTTTTTTTTTTTGTAGAAAGGTATTGTAAAAAAAATAAATATACACTAATAGATGGTTTGCATTCTTCTCTCATAATTAATCTAACCTGTGTTTCTGGTGAGCTTCTGAGAGTTGAACATAAGGGGTGTGTATATGCATGTGTACTGATCACCATTTTGTTTTCTTCACTTGTTCCTTTGTGGGGAGTGGAAAAGCTAGGATGCGAGACAGAAAAAAAATTTCTCATGATATTTTAATGATATTTCCAGTGTGACTTCGAACTGTAAATAATTTATGTCAATTTTGTAGAAACTACAGCTAAGCATGTACTTATGTAGACACTCAGCCAAAGCAGGAGGTATTTTGGTCTTCATTAATATTTGTGCATTCTCACCCTACGCTGAGCAGTCACGTCATCCAACATGCATTTCCAATTGAGAATCATAGGAAAGAGAGAGAGAAGGGAAAACAATGTCTTCCTGGGATATTTTAATACCAATTTTTGTCGGGCATCCACTTATTATCTCCTCAGTATGTAGTCAGCTTTCCATTTTTTTTTTTCTGAATATTTGGGCTGTTTTTTGGAACCCCATTTGTACATCCAGTTATTCCTGTTCTTTGGCTTCCAGGGAAAGGTGAGGCTCTTGTAAACATGTTGGAGTGGCATTAGAAAGGTTTTCTTTGCCCTCCAGGTTCAGAAGTTCTTTCTGGTCCATAGCTTTGTGAGATGACAGGTTTGAAAAGAACTCTTGAAGGGCTGTCAATGTAGAAGCAACAACTGAAAGAGTGAATCCAGAAAAAAGAGGGTTACATTTTGCAGGAGTTTTATGGCAGAGATCTACCTGGAAGTCTTTTGAAAATGTATATACTGAGTATAGTGTATTCGTTGTGGGAACTAGCCTTGCTGTGCTTTCTGCACCTTTTATTGTGAGTATTTTTCAATACTTAACACCAGAAAAATAGTAAAGAAAAATGCTAGATTGTAATTCTGCAGTTTTGCATCAGTGTGAAAGCCAAACTGAAACATAATGGTTTCTAACAGACCACACGAGAGCCAGACTTTTCTGTGGTGGTGAGAATATGGTTTGCTATTTATATTTGCTGTGTGACAAAAAGCAGAGCAAGCAGCTTTCGATACTGAACTTTTCTTCTGAAGGTTTCTTAACACTTAATCTCCTACAGACACCTGTGCAAGGACCAAATCTAGCAAGGTCCTTACATGTCCCATACGCTGAAAATGAATAAATTTACCTTTATTATCCAAATCGGGTTCTTCCTACATTGGCAGCATAGGATTAAGTCACTTCTCCAGGCAAAGGAGTGTCCCTGAGGTTCTCTGCATAGGGGTCTAATAGTTCACATTCTTGTAGCAGTTCTGGGAATAATAACATTAAATCTCATAAAGTGGTCCATGCTTCAAAATCAGTGATGACACTGTAGTCTTACTTCAAGAGATTAAATGAATACTTGTTTCACATGCACTTTAGGTAGGTATAGCAAATCTTTCCAGTATTCAAATTCAATCAAATAATTTTCCCACAATTTATGAATGCTCACAGGGACCAGAACCACAACATCTTTTTGTGTCGTGCCAGCTATAAGCATTCGTTTAGGTCTAGTTGAGTTTTGTAAAACTCAGGTATATTTTAAGGTAAGCCATGAGTAAATACTGTCTGAATCTTGAATCCTTGCCTTGCCTGGTTGCGAAGGGATCAGAGCGTTCGTCACGTGACTGGTAGGGACAGAATTGAGCAACCTGTTCTGGAAAGGAGGATACTAAAGACTAAAATGGATAGAAGCTATCTGTTAAGTTGTTATAACAGAAGACAGGGCGTCAAGATGATCTAGGGGATAAGCTCCGCATGAGTCTGAGTCGTACGAATCATTTGACCTCTTTGTCCTTCTGTCAATCAGATTGGAAAATTGGGTTGAAAGAGCTGGGTGCTACTGTGAAAGTGAATTTTGCATCTGGACTGAACTTTCCTGGGTCAATATTTTTTTTTTTCCTAAATGGGCATGGCTCAGTCCAGCATAAATGATTTTTTAATTAAAATTGATTTTGTGCATTGCTTAGAAGTGAGCTGCATAATTACCCACAGCTACAAAGTAATCTGTTTACTGGCCAAGAGTATTCTAGATAGAATTTCAGCACTTCCCAGGTAAAAAGTTCACTTTTTAAAATAAGCTTTATGAAAAAATAATCTAAGGCCATAGACTCTATTTACTGTTCTAAGCCCATCTTTCTCACAGAGCTTGGAAGACTTCCATGTCTGAGCATTCCATTCATGCTTCCATGAAGCACATATTTGATTAATGGATGCAGTGTCAGGTATGGCCCAGAGCTGAAATACAAGGGTTTCTGAGTTTTTGTGACTCTGCTATTATTCAGAACCACCAAGTGTGCTGGAACATAGCCTCATTTTACTAGCTCCTCCTATAAATGCAGTAAAACAAGATTTCTTATTTCTTTAATGTGAAATCTGATCTTATGAGACATCCAGAGGTTTTTACAGGGCTTTTAATTTCTTTTTCAATCGTTGGCTTTTTCTTGACATTTATTGTATGTTATACTAAGTAATTTCTTCATGACACATACTTGTGGTGTATAATTCATTTTGCAGAATAAACATTCATTGAGTTTTCTAACCAAAAGACCTGCAGCAGTAGTTTCCACATTATATGCTTCTTAAAGCCATGCAAAATATAGGATTTCTGGCAGTGACATTTTTTTAATCTTATATTTGATTTAGACCTGAATGAGTATGAAAGAAACAATTATACCCATCTTATTCCATAAATTGAAAAGTACCTTTTCTTTAGCAAATGCTACCACATAGTGTTTTCTAAGCAGATTTTTCTTCCTAGTACCACACTATCTTCTTTCTGCCTTTCCTGGGAGTCCAGACCCAAATTCATCATCTTCAAGTACTTCACGTAGCAAGGCTATCCTAGAACTGCAATGGTTTGTAAGCTCCTAGTGACCTACCCCCAATCTCAGGTATCTTTTTAGGTTTTCTATAAGTTGATCAGACCTATATATTTGGGACAAAATTCTTGGTTTCCATGAATTCATGGCTTTGAGGGAAAAAAAAGTCTTTTTCATAAAGTATTTAATAGCTTTCCATTCTTCTCCCAGATGGCTTCTAGACAGGAGATGGATGTCTGTGCTTTCGTAGGATGCTATTTTTAAAGCAAAGCAGTTGCTGGATGGTTAATGAATAAAGTAATAAAAGAAGTTTGGAACTTCTTTTCTTGACCACTTCCCAGGACACATGTTTCCATGTGTGCAAAATAGGCTTGATTCTCTTCTCACTTAGATGATTTAAATCAAGAGGTTCATTCCTGAAGTCCAGTGGGTTACACTGGTCCGAAGCTATTCTGTCTAAAGAAAAATTAGACTTGTGCATACAGTTCATCTTATGGAAAAAACCCCAAAAGGTGAAGATGTGCAAATTGGGGGATAATATTTTACACTTGCCTCCCCAAATCCATTTCCTTAGCCTACTTTCATATCTAAGTGCAGATCATACTTTAAATTCCACTACTCATGCCAGATAAGGTTTGTTCTTTATTTATCATATTTGGACAGCAAGATAGGAGATAGATAAGGACACGACTTTCAGTTCTCAGTCACATTCCTTGCATGAGAATCAGGCACCAAGAGTTCCATTTTACACTAGGCAGCCCCTTTCAATACATGGGGTCACAGTATCTTGTCAAGATCAAAAAGTGCTCAAAGACAATCTCCCCTTCTGTACTGTGGTACAACTCATTGGCCTGGACATAATATTGCCAGATTTCCCAAGGAAGCTCATCCTTGCATGAGTATTAGTATTTTTCACCTTTTTTCAGGCACATCTGTTTGCTTCCAGATTTTAGATAAAAAAAGAAGCTTCTCATTTCTGTTTTCACCACAAGTTCTCACATCAGTTCAAAAACTTCCCCCCCCCCCCAAAAGCTATGCCACTGATTCCAGTGAGTGCAATATTTTAAGTTGCATATCTGTAAATAGCCACAAAATATTTAGTCTTTTGAATGCCCAAAGTATTGCACAAACCACTTCAGGTTTCTTTGTGTCTTTTTCAAGAACGGCTGCCCTTTACTGCTTCAAAATGATCCTTTCTGAGTTTGATGCTTTGTGAGCTCTCATTTCATTTTCACGCTTAGGTGGTATTACCAGTACAGGTACACACCTAGGAGGTCTGGCTTCATTCTGCAAGACTCACTTTGTTCGGTGGGGCCCAGTGACAGGGCAAGGAGCAATGGCCATAAATTAAAACACAAGAATTCCATCTCAACGCGAGGAAGAACGTTTTTACACTGAGGGTGGCAGAGCACTGAACAGCTGCCCAGGGAGGGTGTGGAGTCTCCCTCTCTGGAGACATTCCAAACCCACCTGTGTCGCCTGCTCCAGGTAGCAATACCTTGGCAGGGGCATTGGACAGATAATATCCAGAGGTCTGTTCCAACTGTTCTGTGATTCTGTGATTTTGTAGTTATCTTTAGTTATTGAAAGGTGCTGCTCAGTACGGCAGGCAAGTGTCTCAGCCTAAAGCACTGTGTTCCCAGCCCAGTTCTTCTGGACAAAACTCACAGAGGCAGACTCTCAGAGGGCACACTCAGGAAGTTTGGTTTCCTATTGGGTGACCTTCTTTTTGTTCAAGATGAAATCCAAGCCTCCTGCCACTCATCTGGTTTAAGCTCACATACAGGAGTCAGTGTGACCTCTGTGCATTCTTGAGCTGAATTCTCTTAAACCCAAGCTTAAAGTGCTTCCCTAATCAGGACTTTAACCTCATTAGAAAGGGGGAAAGTGCTGGTGAAGGAAAAAAATCTATCCTTGCACGTGTCGTGCACATCTAAGTCACTGAATAACAAAAACTCATTTTAAAGGTCTAAATAGTGAGGAAGATAAGAGATGCATCACACATCTCTTACCAAGGCTAAAGGCCTCACATTTTTTTCAGAAGTCTGAATATAATCCTACAGTCTAAAGGAGTACTGGAATATATGTGTCAAAATGATGCATATCTTGGGCTCTTCTGGCCATATCATAGACAACGGTGACTGAGAGCCATTTATCTTATGTGAAACTGCTTTACTGTAGAAAAATGATAGGACTTCCATTTGTTGATAAGATAGTTATTTCTGATGATTCCGCAACATCTAACGGCAGTTTAATTTTATCAATTCCTGTTTTCTGTGCAGCGTAGCTTTCTTCTGATGTCCAAAAGATTAAGGCAGCCAACCCACCTTTCCTAATGTGGAACTCAAGCATGTACGTTTTACAGAAAGGACTTAAGTGGAACTGAACAGAAGCGCCAAAAGCTTAAAAAAGAAAAAAAAAAATAAAGAAAAAGAGCAAAAGTTTCTTTGCTCTTCTCATGAAGCAGCTTCTAAAATTGCATGCTATGTATATTTATAATGCTCAGTATCCTGTTCAAGTGGTTTAGTAATTGCTGCATAACATTTAAGGCTGCTTTAAAGAGGAAAAAAAAGACACCAAAGTTTGCTTTCAGTCTTTTCTTCTTAAAAGTAGAGGGGGAAAGGTGTTCTTCCAACTTCTTCTGCTTAGAATGAAAAATAGAAAATACAACATTTTTACTCACTCAAACACCTGAATACTTTTGGTTTTCAGTTTTTCATGTAAGAAAATTCAACCAGTGTTACAGGAAGTTTTACATATTTGTATGTCTTCTAAACAGAAATTTCTTATTTTCCTAACTGACCTAAATTCAGATTAAAAAGAAGAAATCTCAGTTCCAGGCTTGTCTGTGTTTTTTCCCTGAAACACACTACGGAGATATTGATAAAAAAAATTTAGGATCTGTTGTTCACATAGGAACTGCTCAGATTATCCAGACAACCAGTTACAAGGCACTAATACAGTGACTGAGACCACATTTTCCTTTTAATCCATTGGTTATTCGGTCTTCTTTCCATTGTAAAACAAACAAAGTGGATGAAGGCTCCTTTCTGACCTTGAAAACGTAAACAGGATTAACAGTTTTTAGGTCAATGCTTGCTGGGGCAGCAGATGATGCTGGAGCAGCAGATGAAAAGGCAGCGAGCGGCATTAGGCGGCCGAGGGGATTAGGGGGAGGCGGCAGGGCAGGGCAGGGAAGGAGGGCTCCCGCTGCTGCACAAGACCTGGGTCCCTTTGCCCTGGTGGGATGGAGCTGCGAGCAGCTGAAGACACACTCAGGGCAAGGCTTTACTGGGGCATCGCTGTTCTTCGTGTTGAGCTACTTCTGTCGCGGCCAACAGCAGCGGGAATCCCTTCACCGGTGTGGTGCCTTTGTAGTTCCTTCCTGACTTCAATCAGAAATCAATTGGACCCTACGTGATCAAATATTTTCCCTGCAAAGAGAGAGATAACACTTGACATAACAAACTGTGTTCTGTAAAGTGAGAAGAGATCAAACAGTTACAGATATCAATTAAATCTGCTGCAACGTGTACTCTTTCACACAAGTGCAATTAACCATTAATTTATTTGGGAACATGGTGAAACTTTTACTCCTCAGAAAATATTTGAAGTAATTTTTTTTATTATTCTTCTAAATACATCTGGTTATGCCTATACCCTCAGACTTTATTCAAAAAATAACTAAGTTGAGACTTTGGATTCTTTTCTTCAAAAATCAGCTCAGTTTTTCAATTTATTTAGGAAATTGGAAGTTAGAAAATATTATGCAGGTTTAATCAGGCCAAACAAATCTACAAGACTTCCATCAAAACCTCAAAATGTTTGTCAATATCCAAATGCTTTGTGAAATAAGTGTTGAAATCTCACACAATGGAAAAGGTCTCCAAAGAAACTCTTCAGCTGTTCCATTTTGCTCTAAAAGAATGAAACATTTCTCTTTTTCATTTCTAATTAATTCTTTCTTATTCAATACAAGATAAAAAAGTGAAATTTAAAATATTTCCCATTTTACCAGATGTTATTATTTCCAACAATTGAAACAAAAGTTGCTATGAATGTTCTTTGTGGAAATTTTAAAACTCTAGGAACTAAAATAGATTGAGATTTTGACACAGCATTAAATCCTTCATATCTTAGGACTTCCATTCTGCCTGAATTTGAATTGAGAAAGTTTAAATATGACTTAAGATCCAAAGCTGACTGTTTAACCGTGGAGTAACAAATCAAGTGAATGAAGGGAACTTTCCTTGCAAAAGCAAAAACGTTTTTCACCATTTTTCTGAAGGGCTAAAAATCTGGAGCAAAACCATCTGTTTCCTCTGAGATGTGTTCCCTATACTTTGTTTGGAAAGCCAGACACAGTTTGAAGTAAAACTACAGCTACAGGAGGTTGAAAACAGCACAAGAAAAAAAGCAGAAAAGGGAAAGATTTATATTTTATAGTTTATTTTCTTAAGAAATTTACTGTAAGTAAACATGTACTTTACAGCCAGAAAACAGGAAGAGGAAATTTAAAACCAGTACATGTTAGAGTCAAGATATACATGTATGTCCTGTCTTGTTGCGCTTTTCTTGAGAGGTCTGTTGATGCTCTGAGTTGCAGATTTTTGAGTTGGAACAGGTTAGTCACACCGCAGCTAAACAAGGACAAATTATTCGCAAGATAATTTGCTTCTACTTAGTTTTGGAACAGTATTAAAAAACCATACAGGAGAAATTAGGCATCTTCACTTCCTCAGAGGTCTCTGTGTTTTGGAAAATAACCTTCAGGACATCAAGCTAAGCTTAGGAAGTTTCCATCAGCCACCCACTCCTGCTGCAAAGCTCAGTGCTTTAGAAAAGCCGGTTACCACATCTTTGTGCCAAGCACTTCTGAAGGCCAGCACGTTCTCTCTCCCTGCAGAGAGCACATCAGATGCTGGGGGTTGCATTCAAAAGACACAAATCCATAGTGCAATGTGATATAAACAAGGCACGGTGGGCTCCATGATTATTCCAGGGAGCAGGCTCTGGGATACATGAGCGCAGGAGGGGGAAAGGTTCCATCTCTGCCGTGGGCATGGTGACCACACACAGTGACTGGTGCACCTGTGCACAGCCTGGAGGACCTCAGCAAAAAGGATCAGGCCAAAGTCTCCAGCATTCATCCCGGAGAAGCATCCAGAAGGAAAAAGACCAACCTCAATGTCAACTCAGATATTGTCACACTCGTGTAATCATACTTTTAATTCTCTGATGCTGAGGTTTCTGTTTCTGATGGACAAAAGATATTTAGTCATGTGTAGATTACCAGCTCTGTTTCCAAAGTTCTTCAAGATTAGTCATGCTGCTATCTCAACTCTTTCCCAAGGTACTTATTTTGACAATTTTTTCTTTCTTTTTCTGTTCTTTCCAGTTGAACAACAGCAGAAAAGTGAGGGTGGTCAGGAGACGCAGAACTTAAGCCTTCACCAGAGCTTTGACAAATCACAGTTAAATGACTGTCCAAGAGATTCTGGCTGTTACATCTCATCAGAAAATTCAGATAATGGTAAAGAAGAAGCAGACCCAGAAGCCCTGTCTGACATGGTGCAGTCAATAACAATCAGTGAGTCAAACTGATTCGGTCCTGCTGCTTTTCTGCAGATTTTCAGAAAAGACAATCACGTTTGTCAGTATGATGGCACAGAAGCAGAACACAAAATATTCTCAACACTGAAAATCTACTTTTGTCTGATTCATGATGCTCTAAACTGTTTCATATGTGGACACTTGATAGATAAATGTCAATTGATAATAAGAATTTCTCATGTTTTTCTTTTCAATGAATCCACAGGTATTTCCCCAAAAAAGTTTATACAGAAGTATTTATAAATATTTGTACAGCAAATGCATTTTCTATAATAATAGAGAATTTTTTTAGGTAGTGGTTCATAATCTGGAGATGTTAATTTCTGGAACTGTCCAAAATGTAAATATTGTACATATTTATTTTAAAAATATATGGATTAATCACACTGTCCGTTTTCAGCTGTGTTTTGCTGATTTCTATACAGAATGTATTTTCATTGATATATCCTCATAATAAAAAGGTGGATACAGTCACACCCTATTTTGAAAGGTATCAAGCCAATTCTCATTAATATTAAAACAGTTTCACACCACTTTTCTCCAAAATGAGTCCTAAAGTAGACTATCATTTCCTGTACTTTTTCCTGGAGGCAGGAGAGAACTGTAGGGTGAATCTGAATTCAGCTGTGTTCCTTATCTTGTGGAAGAGCAGAGCCAACCAAGGCTTATGCAATGGCAATTTTTTATGGTTCTTTTCACACCTGTTCTCATTTGTCCCAAGCATTATACAGAGGATTCAAGCTCGGAGAAAAAAACCATCAGGTTCAATGCTATGTTTTTATGATAATGTTTTGTGAAGATGTTTCCTTTTGTGTGTGGTGTGAAGTTTGTTAATAGAGTATTTGTTTGTATACAGAACTCAGAAGCTACCATGGTTATTGTGCATGATTGTCTTTCATATGAGATTTTATTGTCTTTTCCCAGTATATCACACACTGGAATACACATTTTAACTGCCTGTCTTCTTTTAGAGTACTTCCTTCAATAATAAACAGAATCATGTGTTTAAGCCGTTTAAAAACTACTTGATTTTTAATGTGGTCATTACATTTCAAAGACTGCTCTCTTCTAAGACTAACACAGTAAATCGCAACTCCACTGAGCATTTTTAGCATGCATAATAATCTGTGTATCAAATCAATCGAGAGACTTTTTGCTCACTCATTAGTCACACAATTTTCATAATTTAAGGCATTTTGCATTTATGTTAAAAAGTTCCCACATATTGCTGACAGCTTGAAAGAAAATCACCTTCAGAAGAGATGAAACATGGAAAGTTCCACCCCAAAAAGAGTATTTCTGAAGAAGCTATAATCAAATGGAAAGCTTTTCTCCCTTTCTTTTTCTTTTCCCTAATGTAAGTGTTTTCTGTGCTTTTCACAACTCCTCGAATGACTACTGCTGTCAGACTCCTAATACACAGATCTGCTTTAAAGGCTGTAGTATAAAAATTACAATTGGATAAAATTGCATTAACAAGGTTTCACAGATTTGGAGTAAATAAACTCTGCTTAGAAAAATAAACCAGAAAAGGAAGCTACTTTGATTTGTTTCTGGTTTTAGCTTACTTTTCATACCAACAACAAATGTCATCATTTAGCAGCAATGACCCCATACTGCCAGGCATGGTGGGAATGCAGAACTCTTGGTGGGTGAAGGATGTGAGAGCTTGTATCAAGCAGCTATATTTGTTTCTTAATGCTTTTGCAGCCAGTAGTGAGTCAGGACATGCAGTACTGACAATCACTTATTATGACTTTTGAAATAATGGATTTGGATTGGCTTCTATCATCTCCTCATCCAAGAGAAGGACTAAATTCAGCTTGAATTCCTCTCAAGGGGGGCTTATCTTTTGGCATTTGTGGCAGAGGCACTTAGTCTTCAAGTTCTACCTAGACATCTGCAAAATTGCTGAACCCGTAAAAGATGTTGAGGTGAGCTTAAATATGATTGTCAAGAGGCAGCCAAGCTAGTTGGGTCAAGGACTAACAACCACAGAGACCAGAGCTGTGCCCTGATATAAATACTCTGAGAAATGTTAATTTGGACAGGTTTACAACTGAAAATAGGCCTCCCTAGCTAGCTGCGGAGAAACAGGCAAATCTTTCAACTGAGCAAAATATGCAACAGCTGTTTTATTTTACAGGAATTAGACTCTGTCTGTTGGGCTGATGGCAAGGGGATACAGGTGTAAGGGTAAATAGGTGGGAACAAGGGGCATGAGCTGTAACCACTCTGGTCTCTAATCAGTAAGGCTTTGTCCAAAGGGCTTCTTAGAAAAATATATCAACTGAAAGCTTGCATGAGACTTTTGTAACTTCCTGTGAAGGCAGAGCAGATTAGATCTCAAACCGAGAGACTTCCGCTCTCTCACATTCTCTGAGAAAAGAATGAGGAAATTTCGTGCCACAAAGAAAAAAGTTGTGGTTCCTACAAGAAGCAGACCCATCTTTCTTTCTTCTCTTGGTGGTCCTGTTAATCACATCAATCATGGATTAAACTGTTTGTAATAGCAGAAGCATTTCTCCAACTGGTTTAAGTGCTGGGTAATCTGAATAAAAGATTATTCTAGGAACTCTTGGAAAACCCTGGTGGAGATCTGAGCGACTTTTGAGTAATCTTTAAAATGTCCCAGAGACAGGGAATAGAAGAAAGCAGTAGAGGTTTTGTTCCTCTCTGTCACTTGCTCAGTAGTCTCATGTCCCTTTTCATTTTTATTATCCTTCCTCTACAATTAAGGAGGACTAAAATGTTTGCAAGTCTCTTATTTGGAGCCTGGTCCCTGCAGTTACAAAGAGGTGCAAAACCAGTCAGTAACAGCAGAGGCAGAGCTAACGAGGGCAGCCCTTCTAGGCTTCAGGCAGCGGGGATTTCCTGGCTGCACAGGGCTGCGGTGCAGGTGCAGCAGACTCCCCCAGGGCTGACTACAGACACGTGTTCTGCTGCTGCTGCCCACAGCAGAAAGCCACAACTCAGAAAGACTTTGGTGATCCCCACAAAAGTTCAGGTGGTGGCAGGCCCCCTCCTCCCCAAGCAAAACCATCTCTGGTCAAAGTTAGCAGTGTTTTTCAGTGCTGCCCCATGCTCAGCCGCATTTGACTGCCATCTACAGCTGGCATCACATTAAAGGAGGGCTGCTCTACCATCAAACAGGAGAGCTGAGTGCCAGACCACAGCCCTGTGATCCACTAGCATGTAGACCCTGGGAGGCAGCGTCTTGCCCTCCAGAGTTTGTAACAATACTTTTAAAATTCCGAGTGCATGAATGCAGCAACGCAGAGGCTACCAGCAAGGAGGGGTTTGCTTTCATTTTGCTGAGGTGTCAGTGAGCAGAGGAAGCACAAGGCAGAGTGTGGGCAGTTCTGTGGAAATTCTGCAGAAGATTCATCTCTGAGGGACTCAACCAGGTACAGGCTGCCAGCTGGACTTTGCAGCACTCACACAACTTTGAGTCCAGCAGTCCAGCCAATTTTCCAGCCACCTTACCACTCATCTTCCATCCCATACTTTACCAGTTCTACCACTGAGTGTCTGGTCTGTGATGTGAGGAAGCCCACAGCTCATCAGCTGTGATACAAAGGGTGCCTTTATACCATAGCACTTTCTTCCATGTAGTAGCAGTTAAAATAATTTCTGGCATTGTCATGGAGCTGCATCACACTGGTAGACCCATTTGTAAAGAAGGCTGGTGCAGAGATAACAAGGCAATATTGAAAGAATAAAAGGATAAAAGGCTGCTGTGAAACAGGCCAGTTTCAAGACGTCACTGTTCACAGGATGAGTACAACCTGCCCCTTGCCTGGAAATCAGCTTTTCCATCAAGTGAAGGGCAGTACAGTTTCTTCTGCCCACATAAACATGCACAGATCTGTGGTCAGCAGGTAAAGGAAGATGTGCCACAGACTGACCCAGTGCCTTGGGTCACAATGGCAGCTCAGTATCTGTCCTAAGACAGTTTGATGGCAGTTGTGCAACTGAATCACAGTGCCACCGATGCCTGAGCATGTTGTCACGTCAGAGACGAGTAGTCTCAACATGTCCAGTAACAGTATGGCAAACACCCTGACTTTTCCACAGCTCAAAGATGAAGTTTTGGGCTTTGTTAGCCTCTGAAGAGATTATCTGCATCATGCTCTGACGTCTGCTGGCTGCATATGTTGTAGTAAGTACTGCTTTGTGCAATGACACACTTTGTGTGGTTCCAGGAATACACAACACAGGATGGTACAAGTATATCCCTCTGGTTTATGAGTTCTTGTATAAGATGTTCATTTGTGTCCCTGATCCTCAGTTCTTGGTAGGCAATGAGCAGATTTTTGCCTACAACTGAGGAGAACGTGAAAGAGGCTATAAAATAGCTGTATGGAGCATTCAATTTGTAAGTCCCCAGTATCCTCTGATGAACCCATCAGCCTGCAGCATCTGCCTCTGAAGCCCTGAGGGTTGGCCAGAGGACTGGCACAGGCTGGAATCCTTGATGCAGGTTGACAACCCTTAAACTGAACCCAGCTTTGGGGTTCCCAGCACAGGAAGGACCTGTTGGAGCCAGTCCAGAGGAGGCCATCAAGATGATCAGAGGGATGACACAGCTCTGCTGTGAGGAAAGGCTGAGAGAATTTTCAGCCTGGAGAAGGCTGTGGGGTGACCTAATTGTGGTCTTTCAGTACCTGAAGGGAGCCCACAGGGAAGATAGAGAGGGACTATTTACAAGGGCCTGGAGTGACAGGTCAAGGAGGAATGGCTTTACACTAAAAGAGAGTAGGTTTAGATTAAAGATTAGGAAAAATTGTTTGCTGTGAGGATGGTGAGGCACTGGAAAAGGTTTCCCAGAGAAGTTGTGGATGCCCCATCCCTGGAAGTGTTTAAGACCATGTTGGATGGAGCTCTGAGCAACTTGGTCCTCTAAAACGTGTCCCTGCCCATGGCAGGGGCTTGGAATAGATGATCTGTAAGGTTTCTTTCAACCCAATGCATTCTATGGTTCTATGAGTCTATGATTCTAAGATTACCTGATCCTAGGAGAAGGGCTGGTCTGTTCACTGCAAAACCAATAAAAGTGGTTTCAAACCTTCTATATTCTCCTGCCTAGGAAAGGCCAACAAATGCCTCTTCAAACACATGGGGAAAAGAGACTGGAGAATAGTAATGAACTCAGGGAAACACAGCTGTTGAATCTACAGAGTTGAATCTACACATATGCATAAACAGCAGTCATTGTAATAAACATGAATTATGTATCCAGGGAAATATGTTTTCTCTAGAAGGAGGACACAGGTGGGAGGAGGTCCATGATAGGCTTGAAGGGTCTGAGATGGTAATTTTATTTTTTGTGGCTAGGCAGAATTAGGTCTGACATGCCAGAAATCTCTGTGAGGCATGAGAACTGTCTGCTGACAGCAAGGACACAGAAAATCTGCCTGTGCCAAGAAGTCATACACAAATGAGGGACAAGAGGGCTGGAGGGCAAGTGGTATTCCTTAACAGTTCACATACCTTGGCTGCTTAATTTAAGCCTGGCCAGTGTCCCACAATGTGTGTGTTCCCTAAGCAGAGCACACATGTCCTCAGCTCCTAAGGCCCTTTCCCCATGCCAATCCACAATACTTCTTTCCTCAGCCATGGGTTCTGGAGGAGCTCTCATGCAGTGTGCCATACACAGATTTTTAGGGTGGAACATCAAAGTTGTAGCCATGTTGTGCAACTCAGTATTAGGACATGGAGACAGGTCAGGACTGTGCAGGGCCATTGGGTAATTTTGACACTGTGGCCAAGCTGGTTGACACCCTTTGGCTATCAGTCATATCCATATGGCTGAGGGAGGGAGGGGAAGGCTTCAGCCTGTCTCATTCCCAAGCCTCAGCTTTCCTGCAGAAGGAACCAAACTGTGTGAACTGTAGCCACCTCGGATGCAAAAAACCACACCAGTGTTGAGGGTTACTCGGTGGCTTGGGGTGGGGTTTGCATACAGCGTTTACTCTGCCACCAGGACAGACAGACACCCTGTGCTGCCTCTGTTCCCAGCTTCTGAAACACCTCATCTGGACACTACTGACCTGCTTTGCTCTGATGTCCAGTACCCAGTGCAGGTCTCAGTGACTGCTCCTGCAGCTGGTTAGTTCACTCAGAGCTGAAAATCAGGTCCCAGCCTTTTGCCACTTTTTTTTGAAAAGAAACAAGGTCTTCGTGCCTGCGATGCACATTATATCACAAATCTCTCTAAAATGCTTACCATCATATTCGAGAGCAGTCCCTTGCTGCCTATCAAAAAAACATCCTCCAGGGAAGGCACTTCTCAAAATACTATTGGCAATAACCTTAGACTTTAGAGAGTGCAAATGTAAAAGAAGTGGAAATAGAAAGCCACTCATGTGGGGAAAAAAACACTTTAGAGAAAAATGAATACAGCAAAACTGAGGAACTTGCACTCTTTTAAAGAAATCTCTCTGTATATTACCTAACTGCTTTGCCTCCTAAGTTTGCTCTCATCTCCAACATAAGAGGTGAATGACTGTCATTATTTACACCAGCATATTAAAATAAAATGTAACTTACTCAAGAACAGTTATTTCTCTTTAAATGTCTCTGTGGTAAAAATATACAGCAAATACTTCCTTATTGATGTTTTGAGCTACATGGCTATTTAAAAAGAGTGCTGAAGTATCAGAAGCAGCTAAAAGATCATAACAGCTAACTAATAGCTGTGCACCACTCAATTGTATGTACATGCCTGCAGGACATCTACCTGTCTTAGTTCTGCTATTTTTTCAGACAAAATGTAATAGCAATCTTTGCTTATTTTAACTTGGTTAAGAAAAACGTGCTTTGTGACCTAGAAAAGGCTTTGGAGAGGTTGTTTTTTCATTCTGCTTTCAGAATGGAGGGAAAGGCATCATCACTGAAAGAGGCTGTGTGACCAGTGACTTTGTCAGTTACAGTTTCATTAGAGAAAAAAAAGGGGAAAAGTGACTGGTTTGGACTGAATTTGTAGATATATTTAAGACTTAGTTAAGGTATCAGAAACATTGCATGATATGAAAAGCATGAGGACTGTAGCTAAATAAGTCAGCCCTACAGTTGCTTAGTGAGGTCTGTGAAAGGAAAATGATGGCTGAGTGTTCAGCAGAACAGGAGCTGTGCATGAGCATATGCAGACCAGTCACCTATAATTCTTGTACAAATTCAGTCTCTCCAACACTGTAATTTTGTTGTTTATTCTGGCAAAAGACCTAAATCTTGCCTAACTGGCAGAGAAATTAGACATTATTTGAGAAAAATAAACAAATTTGTGTGAGACATGATTCAACAATAGAAGATCCTAGATAAGAGGTTTAGGTACATACTGTACAGTACTTCATAGTTTCAAAATTGAATACAGGGGATCATTTAATTAAAACCTATTCAACTGAAAATCCTATTTATCTGAAACAAATGTTTGTCCTATCTATAATATCAACAAACTATTCACATGAGCAACTAGCAATAAACAACAGAAAGATGCACAATGAATGTCAATTAACACAATTTGCTATCAAATAAACTTGCAGTTTATGTATACAGCTTTAGCACTGTCCTGTGTATCCATTATAAAGGTCAATTAACCTCAATTGCAGCTAGTCAGCTTGTTCTAAAACAAAATCAACATAAGATACCTTTCATTTTTTTTTAAAATCATCATCTCAGCAATTCGGTTGCCTGGCACCAGAGAACTTCTAAATTGCTAAAAGTCTTTGCGAAAAGTTTTATGGTAGGAAATGTCAAAAAAAAAAAAAGAAAAAAAAAGAGAGGGGGAGATTGGCTGAAATTGTCAAGGTATCACAGTGTGGCTGCATAAGGCTTTTAAAAATATTCATTATTCAGCACATAATCATGGATTCGGAACAACAAAGAGCTTTGGTATGTGTGTGCCTCAAAGGATGAAAATCTTCCTAAGTAAAGCTTTAGATGCATATACTAATCCAAGACTACACTAACAAATCTCTTGAAATGAAAATCCTTGCTGAAAATGGCCTGTGTGCTTTAAACACTATCAAAGGGCGTTTTTTCTCCCCTCTCCCCTTTGGCTGCAGAATGTCAGCATTTATGGTAAAAGTCAATCAGGTGCTCACTTATTCTGCTTAATCAGGAAGAAGTGGTACCACATGAGCACTGGGAGCTCTCATCTGGAATTGCACAAGCATCACTAACTCAAAGGGCCATCAATGTTGTAGAAAGCAAAGGCAAATGGTAAGAAATCTGACACATTGGTCTGTGAGAGAGGCATTAAACATTTGAAATCACACTCCAAAATACAGGTGAATACCTAGACTTAGAGAAATGGTGGTTTTCTCAGAAGTTAATCATTACATTGTTAACAAAGAAAACAAAAAAACCCAAAACAATACAAAAAACAACAAAAACCAAAACAAACCAGAAAAGCAACACACACAAAAATAAACCCCAAAACCAAACCCAACCAACCCAAACTCCCAAAAACCGATATGGGCTATTGATCACTTTGCAGAACATTCTCCAGTGGCCGTTCCAGCCACCAGCCATTGAGTTAGGCTTCTATCCAATCTGTCAGTGTGTGAGAGGCTGTTTAACTCAATTCTTAAAAAATAATGGGCAAGGAGGTGGCTGACATGATGAATCACAATTCTGGCCCTGCCAGATGCTTCTACAGTCTTTTTAAAGCTGATGATAGTTACAAAATTACTACAGTGATGTCTTCTCTCTTCAGAAGAGAAATCATAGGAGACTGTGCAAAGACCTAGGGCGAAAAAAGATTGCTTTCTCGGCTCGTACAAACACACCTTCCTTCTCAGAAGGTTAACAGGGGCTCTGTGCTTTCTGTGTCCTTTATGAACTTTGCCTTTGCTGTAGGCAGGCAGTGTACAGTGCTACAGAGCAATTTTTCCAGTGCTACTGCTACTGAGGCTCACGGAATATATAACAAAAAAAAAAAAAAAAGCCAGAACTTTAGAACATAATTATTTCAGACATAAACCTGTGGGAAAAGGCTTTGTTTTCTGGGTAAAAATTCACCTGTGTCCCTAAGGCCTATGAATACTTGCCTACAATTGTAGTCTGAAAACTGCAGTCTCTTAACTACACAGAGTATCCTGACTCACTGCTTCATCCTACTTCAGTGCTTAATTCTTCCTAGAGGTGATTTTTACTTACCACTTCATTGCTACAGCAAACATCAAACTGCATTACACTGTTTAACTCATCAGGATTACAGCAATAAAAGGAACAACTAGCATTCATAAAAAAGTAAGAGTCACTTCTCTGGCTGATGAGTGTGTGCTTTCAAAATGCGGCTACAAACATGAATGCAGTTCATGACTACAGAAGCTGCAAAAAGCTTTCCTTTCATTTTTTCACATTGCTAAAAGAAGCTCTCCTAAAAAAAAGTCAGTGTCTGAATCTTAGCATTATGGTTTCAGCATGAGATAGAGTGAAAACAGATGCTTGACTTGGTAGCTAACAATGAACGGGTGATCTGTGCAGACCTAGAAGAAACCTTCCTATAATCCTTAATTTTCATGTAAAAAGAGAAAATGTTTAGTTATTGATCTAGGATATGTAGGGATGTTTCAGTTCCTGCAACTGAAAAAAATCATATTTACTATGATTACTCTCTGGCTGAATAACTTTGCAATCAAACAGTTCTGCACTCTCGTAGGAACTTGCTAGAGGAAAGCATGCCTCATAAATCATGGGGCTTGGTCTGGTAACATTATAAGAAAAAGACCACCTGAGTCAGCCAGCTTGGCGTAAGGTAATACCTCCTAAAAGGCATCCTGAACATCATCAGGGTCTTGTGAAACAACATTTTGATTAGCTAAGTGAAAATGAATCACAAGTGTTGGCATACAGCTATGCTATCATTTTATTCAAAGAATGATCAATCGGTGGCAGAGTGATGAAACATTAAACAGACAGATCAATTCAAGACATTATATTCTTACAAGTCTCCTAGATCCTCTACTCAAGATCTGATAGTTTCCAAAAGACTTATCAGACAGGGATGATAATTACAAAGATATGGTAATTGAAGGTATTATATAGAGCATGTGAGCTGGATCTACTGTCACAACAAGAACTTCTTCACTGAGAACTGGCAGAGAAGGATTTTCTTCCCCTGTGACTGGCACAGCAGGATCCTCCTCCAGCCACTGGCACAGTAACAGGTTCCACTTTAAATCTATCCTATCTACACCCTGTTGAAGCAATTCAGCTAATTGTGTGCATCAGTCTTGGGAGAAATCTTTCATACTGCTAGTTATGTCCTTGGATGAGTAGGGGAGCAATCAAACACTGAGGGGGCACTGCTGCCTACTAGACCTGGAGCCACTGCCTCAGAGCCAAGAATCCACTTAGGCACCAAGGAACCAAGCAGCCCACAAGATCAACTAAGCTTTTAAATGCTATCAATTACTCAAGAAGGGACGTGCTGTAAGCATAAATGTTCACTGTGGTGCACAGCATGGGGGAAAAGCTAGCCAGAGTATGACTTGGCAATTTAGAGAATTTGATGCTAATGTTAGTTTATTAAATTGCTTTTTTTAGCTTGGGGGG
>VYZT01028063.1:0-30765 GCA_013400735.1 Pomatostomus ruficeps | reverse complement strand
GTGGGGAGAAAAAGGAAGTAAAGGGAAAGAAAGACTGAGTAAAACTAAAAGAATTGCAATGAAGGCCAGACAAAACATTCACCCTGACAGCTAAGACACAGTTCTTCGCCAGACTGTGCCAATATTGACTTCCACATAAAGTCCTATTTTTTTATACAAGAGGTTAACCTTCCACAATTTACTTACTCATGAAATATAAGGTGAACAGAGACACTAATGCAAATGATCCAGTATATTAAAAAATGCATTGAGCCAGGAAACATTCAAAGTTCTGTTATAAATTATCTTTTAAGGTCTGCAATAGTAGACACAGTGGCTGTGCCAAGCCCTATTAACTGGAAGAGATGGATTTAGCAGGAATCTTCTTTTAGGGCTGGTCTCTAAAAGATATGGGGACTTTCTGTTCCACTCATCCTTCGAAGATTATATTTAAAAAGGGTTATAGATAGCCCATCACGTTGTTAGGAGCTGAGTAGCAAAGTATATATGGGCAACTTGAAGCGTATATTTCAAAGGAGTAAGGTATAATAACAACTGTTTGATCCCTTCCATTCCTATCCCATAAAACTTATCACTATCATTTATAAGAGGGGGGGGAGAAAGAGGCTGAGTTGGCTTGGTCGGCTTTTGATATGAACTGCACATGATGGGTTGTGCTGTTCTCCTTCCCCTACTGCCCTTAGACTGCCACCAGAGCAGTAACCAAAGACAAGCCGCTGATATAAATAACAAAGGTTTTCTGCTGCTCTCTCCAGCCTGGGACACCAGAGAGATAAGTTCACACCCCCCTACTTTATTTTTACTACTATTCCACTGACTCAGAGTCTTTTTGGTAATGCTGGGAGTTCGAAAGATCAGGAGACCATGAGGAAGTTCCCCCAAATTTCCCTGGGGAGCTGAAAGGCCTGTAGGTGTTACTCATGGTTTGATTGCATGAAATTGCCCGTGTAGGGTAGCAATACCGTGCCGGGTCTCTGTGCAGGCCATTTTATTCGGCTGTAGCAATTCTTTCCTCTTTATGAGGAAACTAGGGTTGTAGGGGAAGTTTTTGTACAGATCAGTTCCAATTAACCCCCACTTACAAACATATTTCTTGGTGTAGACAAAACTTCACTAAGAGAAAATGGCTAAACCCCAGCATCAGAGAGCTTAGAGATGCGATGAATCCCTTTCCCTATGGGACTGTCTTTAGTAGTCAGGTTTACAACTTGCCAACATCTGCTGAGATGAATGGAAAGGTTTTCATACAGACTGGGACAGTCTTTAAGATGAACTGTACTTTTCCTTTAAATATGACTAATGTGAGAGCTGGTGAGAAGTAAAAGGGACAAAAATAGAAAGATGAGAAAAAATCTTTCCTTGGGTACAAGATCTGATATGGAGATTTTTGCTATGTCGGCTGTGCTGAAAACCCTCTAACACTTTGGAGGGACCATTCGGGTGTAGTTCACCTGCTGTGACTGAGACAGACCAGGGTTAGTGTTGAGACAAGCAAGAGAAAAGGATTTCTTCTGGCAGGTGTATTGACCCTGGCTAACAAGAAATGCCAAAGAGATGCCAGATGTGATAGGAAATTCAAGGATACTTTGCTCCAGTGTCCCCAGCTTCAGTCAGTTTATGTAAATCTAGCATTGCATACTTTTGCAAAGCCAAAAGGGATAGCAGACTACGCATTCACTTGGGGCTGGGTTTCACAGTTCTTTGCTCAATATGTGAAGCTCTTGTGAGGGCCATTCAAGTTCAGCAGTCAAGCATGGAGCAACCCAGACACCATGTCTTCACATGTTCAGGCACTCTTTACAAGCTGCAGTATTGTGGTACTGCATGAAGTATTACTCTGAGCCAAAGCTGGTTCCTACACCTGCCAGAAGGTAAATTAGCAGTAGTGATTTTTTACAACTACAATTTCTCAGTCATTTTAAAGTCAGTCAGTAACTTATGTGGTTACTTTCTTAGCAAGAAAAGTGCTTGTGCAGTATCTGTCCAGGGCGCTCGAACTATCTGGCATTTAATCATTCTTTTTAATTTAACGGAGAAAGATAACTCCTCTTGTGTTTAGTCTCTTCAGGAGGTGACTTACTTCCTGTGTAATTTCCCTTTGTGCAGCATGAAAAACAGCTATGCTGTTCATCTCTTCCTGTCTCCTCATTTTTAGCTCTAAGGTACAAAGCTGGGTACTGTTGCACATTATGCCAGAGGTCTATTAAGCAGCATACTGGTGCACCGAGGTGGAAAAATGTAGCAGGCAGTGATGCTGGCTGCATTCAGCACGAGCCTCGTAAATCCTGGGCACATTCTCTGCATCACCTGAGAGGTGCTCAGGTAAAAGAGAAAAGCTGGGCTACCTGCATGCATAATTGATTGCCAGCTCTGAAATGCTCCCTCAGACTGCGCTGCTGCCCCTTTGCCACCTTTGCTCCAAGGGCCATGTCAGCAGGGGAGGCAGAGACAAGAAAGGGAAAGGAGGGCAAGGGGATGTGCCCAGGTTATAGAGACTAAGGCCTTGGACATGTGTCAGACGCTACACGAGAGCAGCTTCCTGGCTTCCCCAGCCTGGTGTGAGCTGGCAGCCAGACACAGAGTGAGAGAGTCATAACCAGCTTCTCACTCTGCTTCAACAAACGTGGACTCAGCAAAGCCAAAGCTCTGGCCCAGTGCCTTTGCTGAACACAGAGCCTGAGATGTGGGTGTATTTTTACCACTCACATTCTCTCCTGAAATCTGACTGGAACATTTATGCAGAATTCATTCGCTGAGTTTTTAATTCTTTGCAGGCAAAACAGTGTGTCAGCAGGTATTGTCTTGCTCTCTGAAGGAAGCAATCATCTTCAGCAGCGCTTCCAGTCAGAGGATCTCCAGGGCCGACTCCAAGCTCTGCAAAGTCAAAGGGGATGTTTGAAAGAGAGGGCTCTGGGTTCAGCTCCAAAGCCTGTCAAACATTTTAAGTATGTCGCATGGCACTCCTTGGCAGTATCACTGTCCCTGTTTTTTGGGTGTAAATTTTAACATAAAGTGACAGAAGTTTTGCTAAAGGCTCCTATGCAAAATGGTGGTGGCCGATATTAAGAGTGATATCCCGTTTGTCCATGTTCTCCTTGGATAAGGTACCTCTGAGGGTATCAGCACCTCAGCTCTCACAGGTGTGAGCCAGCACAGAATTCAGAAGTAACCTCTTAGCTTCCTTCTGCAAGGGAGCTTTGAATCAGTGCCTGCCTGTCCCCAGCAGTGAGCCACCCGTGTGAGGCCACGCTGTCCCTGCACTTCCCGTGCTGCTGGACAGCCTCACCCTTCAAGCCTGAAACACCAAGTGCCCAAACAAATATCATGAGTGATGCTCCAGCAAATTGTTCCTGGTATAGGCATGAAAACAAAATAAAACCCGTTGCCTTGATAACTTTTTTTGAAGTTACCCTCCATCCCTGAATAGGACTGAAAAAATTAACGTGCTCTTCCTCCTCCGACCCTGCTACTTCTGGTGGCAGCCTCCCCTACACCCCAGACCTGTCCTTCCCACCTACGCAAGGCTCCCTTGGGAAAACACAATGTCTGAGCCACAAGGCTGGGCCAAGAGGTTAACAGTGCATCCACACTAAAAATTATGGGGTGCATCTCAGCCAGAGGTGAGCCCTGGGTCAGCACTGCCCACACACGCCTCTGTGCCATGGGCCTGCAGCTGCCACCCCGGGCTCCGTGCTTGGATTCTTCCAAGAGCCAACATGGAACTGTGGGGAGACAGCAGAGACACTGTCAGCCCCCCATGCTGTGAGCAGATGAAGAGGGGAGTAATTAAGACATCTGGATTTAATTTATTTATTTTTGTGCTTACAACGTTGCGTTAGAAAGCTCCTGTTTTGTGCAGGATTGCAGAGGATAACAAATGGATGGGGAGGCCAGGGGACTGAGCTCTGGTGGCTGAGACGAGAGTCATGCTGAGGAATACCTCATGTTAAACAAGCAGGATAATTATTCTGCTCTGCTTAGCACCAGCTAGGCCTCATTCAGACAACAGTGCTCATTTTGGGGCACTGCATTTTAAAGCAGACAGAGACACTGGAGAGAGTTCAGATGAGAGCAACAAAAATGATTTAAGAGTTAGTAAATAAGACCTCTGAGAAAAGGTTATGAGAGCAGGGGCTGCTCAGTCTGCAGGAAAGAGGACTGAGGGGAAGCATTACTGTCTACAGATATGCAAAGGGCTGTTACAGGGATGACATAGACCAATTATTCTCATTAGAGAACAAGAACAGAACAAGCAGCAATGGGTTTAAGATGCAGCAAGGGGGAATTTAGATTAAATAATAGGCAAATGTTATAACTATTGGAAAAGTTAGGCTACGGAACAAATTTACAGTAAAGTTCGCAGAATCACCTTTACTGGAGAAAAATGTGGCTGAGATGAGCAACCTGTCTGTTGGGGCTAGGCTAAGGCTAAGGAAACACAAAGCTCTTCTCCACTGCACAGAGGTGATCCTGAGCCTTTCACAGGCAGACAAGGATGGGTCCTAATAAACAGAAAGGAAAATGACGGGTTTGTGTATATGCACATGAATGTTCATGTTTATGAATAGTGCTGAAATTAACACTACACAACAAAAGAAACGCTATCAGTAGTCACAGCCCTTATTGTTATTCCATGTTTTGTTCCAAAACACCATCTCTCCACATCAGTCTTTCTCCAGCACTAAGGAAGCCATGACTGGGACATCAGTAAAACCGTACATACATTTTTGGGTTCCAGTTCTACATTATTTTTCCCACAGGATGGTGAGCTTGGCAGGAAGCTCATGGAGCTTGATTTACAAGCAAAATAACACACGATGTGGAAGTGCCATGGATGGCCAACCATGCTACTGCCATGGAGGCTTTCTGTGACAGCTCCATCATTTCACATCTATGCCAAGTTCAGATACAACTGCACAACACCAGGTCATTTCTACTCAATGGTTACCTTAACTACAAGCCAGAAATCAACAAAGGCACAGGTGGGGAATCACAGATGGTCATGGAAGCACTGAGTCACTCCCACTGCTGCCTGCAGTGTTAGAACAGTGCAGAGCCTGAGAAATGCCACTATGAAAATAGAGTGTGAACACAGAAATAGCTGTGTCTGAAGCTCAAATATTACCCTAAATTCATATTATCCCTACCACTTCTGTGAAGTCCTAAATGCTTTAAAAATTACAGTTGAAAGTATGAACTGCGCCATCAATACATTTGGTGACATTTTTCTAAAACATTAACTTCACCTTTTGTCATTAAAAGACTGTCCAACCCAAACTAAAAAGGTTCCTACACTAGGTCCACTCTGAGTCTTCAAAAGCTATTCTGATAAGTTTGAAAATTTCGGACGAAATAATGTGATTAATGTTGATGTACCATTTAGCCTGGAGTGAGGCTTTATGCTGAAGTTTTATAAAGATATTTGAAACAGGAAAAAAAAGGGAGGCATAAGCACAATGTTAGTCCAAATGTGAAACACTGAAAAGAGTGACAGCGTAGTCAAGTACAAACTACTTATTTGCTACTATACTATAGTTGCTCAGAAACACTCCTCACCTTGCTGTAGGTCAGTGCTCTGGAGAGGTTATCACCACTGACCAAGCTCTTTGCAACATTTTTTTGAGGCTATCGTAAAGGCAAGCAAGAAGCATGTGCTGATAAAGAACTGATTTGAAATGTCAGCCTTATGGGAGGAGATGCCAGTACAGCTGGCTGGCTTTTTTTTTTTTTTTTCCCTCAAGTACAAGAGGATTAAAACCTTCCTGGTCAGGAAGAAAACCCTGAGGAAAAGAAGCCAAAAGTCTGACACGGCTATGAACCTCATAGCCACAGCAATAATTTTGCAAATGACTAATAATAAGGAGTCGATAAACCAAAGGATGATCTCTGAAGTGAAGAGCACCAAATTACTTTGGGGAGAAAATCAATTATCTCCTTTTGTGGCTGCACAGCCTACAATATGCAAATGCGCAGAAGTTACCATAGTCACAGAAACCTGAATATCAACTTAAAAGAGAAAAAACCAAGGAATTTTACAAGAATTGCTCAAAAATATCCTCTTCATGAATGGATGCGTATCTGCTTTATTGACACAGTTGCAATGTTATTCTAATATTCTTCATCACAAAGGCTGACAGCCGTCTAGAGATGTCAGCATCTAGGAAAGAGATGCTGCACTATGGTGAAAGCAGAATGGGGTGACTGGGTCTGGAAGGCAGTACGGAAATCAAATTATCATCAAATATTGTGGGCAGATTTTTAACATCTCTTCTCTTGCTGAGTAGTGCCTTACTCCATAACTGGGTCACTGAAATTAATGGAACTACTTGCAAGTAAAACAGTACTCAAAGTGCCTTAGAGCATCAGAGTCTGACCCACAGCACATATTCAAATGTCACCTTGTAGTTTAATGTATCTCAGACTTGAGGGGGTTTAAAAATTATTATTAATTTAGAAATAGACTCCTTATTGGGATCAGGCTCTTTTTTTCACTAGAAGCACAAATGTCGTTAGAGGAGATGTCTGAACATTTGGCCACTTGTTACTAAAAATCCCATTTCCATGCCTGTGTAATCCACATTCCCTGAAGGTTTTGAGAGCAAGGAGCTTATTGTTGATGAAAAGGGAGAAGCGCAGCCTAAGGGCTGCTTGGGAACTCCAGATGGACGGGGGTCTCCAAGGGGAGGGTGCATTCCTCAAGCATCTGCTGGTGAGCCAGGAAGAAGACTGTATGGGACAGACCTCAAACACGTTGCAGTTAAGCATCGGGTTTAGGGACTTTGGTTAAAACGTATTTAACCTCTGGATTTAAGGATAAAATGCTATTATCCCTACTGGGGGATAACTGACAAAAGCACTGCATCAATTGTGCTTGGAATGATGAGTTTCCCTAATTACAAGCACCGCCTTTACGACCACACGAGGGAAACCTCTGAAAAGACTGGGAAAGAAATGAGACAAGGAAAGTTTTATCCGGAACAGCTTATTTAGGAGCAAAGATTTTTCTCAGCCTCAATGTATCCCTGGTATTTTCTAAAAATGGGAGCAGAATGGTGTCACTTCTGAGATGCTGAAAAGAGCTGAAAGTACTTGGACTCAAGCCATGGAGAGAGAGCAACCCAAGTGAGGCACATGGATAAGGACCTCCTAGCCTTATTACATGATTTGAGAGAAGGCACAGACACTTCTCTCAGTGTTAAAAAAAGGAAAGAAAAGCTGTGAGAGATCTTAGTGCCCCACAGGTGAATTCCCCAGTTCTGGACAAAAAATTCTCAGACTTAACACAGAAGATGGAAAAAGCATTTGTGAATTGCCTCACTACTTATGTCTCTGAGAGACAGACTGAGGTTAAGACTTCAGTAGGAAGGGAAAGTCTCACCTAAGACCATTTCACTGCTCCTCAAACTTATTCTGTGACCCCTTTCATATCTGCTTTTATACCTGCTCTTCAGAGACACATGGGGTGATTAACACCCTCATAGATAACTTCATTTAGTCTCCCAAGCTACTGGGATCAGGCACTAAACTGGACCTATTTAAATATTCTCTTTTTTTAAGGTAACACCTAAAGCTGAATACAGAACTTACTAATACCTGTAGTGCTTCACTGAAAGCATGATGACATGCAAGAAGCTGCAAACTTGTCCAGTCCAAGGTCCACTGAAGAATCTGTACTCCACACACCACATGCCATGAAACCAAAGATTGCCTCCAAGGATGGTTTACATCAGGCCATGAAGTTCTGGGCTTTCAGCCTCCCTCTCTGAGGTGTTGCTGCTGAGTTAATTTTCAGTCCTGAAGTAAACGGCCACTGCACCAGCATAAGAACTAAACCTTCCGTGAGGGAACTCTTCTTTTTAAATTGGGTAAGTAAAGGAAAAGTACAGCTGAGTGGCCCTCAAAATCAACGTTTATGGCAAAAACCAGTCGTGGCTGAAAAAGCTGAACTGCTGTGCATGTGATGTGTCAACTGTACTCTTCACTCTTTTGGAGCAGCACTGAGTTATGAACACTTGCCAGCTATAGGATATAATGTGCACTAATATCAAAAATATGTATTTGGAAATAAACAGTAACAACAAGATGTACAGGCTGCACACCACCTCCATGCCACTGGGCATTGCTTTGCTTAGCCTCATTCATTACAGGAATTACCATAGAAATACACTGGTCTGCCTAATATAGCAAGCTACAAGAGCTGTCTCAGAAGGAGGTGCTGTGAAATATTTACATGTGTTAATTCTCTGAAGGCACTTATGGCATGCATAAGGCCTTAGAAAAGTTTTGTCCTACCACCATTTTGTACAAGTTGGTCATTACGCTGCAACTTGAAAATCATTATCCCTTCCATCAGCTTCTGTTCTTGCTTTTATTGTCAACCTGACAGTCCAGTCTGAGGCACCCACAACATTTAGCCTTTTGTAAGACAGACCTCATCAAGAATTCCGTTCAGCAAATCTTGACAAGAATTTTTCTTTTCAAGTAGCAGACAGACTATGTATATATATTTAAGGATAACACGGGAGGTGGTTGCCTTAGTAACAGGATCTTTCAGCCATTGCGTTTAGTATTTACTCAGCACTGGAAATGTACACTGTATTGAGAAGAAATACAGTATTTTTATTAGTCTGCCCCTGTGTATATGCCCATCAGCAGCAAATGCACGCTGTGTAGTTTGACTTTCCATTTCTGAGTTATGTGAAACCTCTGAGGAGAGAGCATGCAGAAATGAAACCAGGGCACCTGGTGCAATGTATTTTTGTTACAAGTGTTTTGAGAGGAAAAAACCTGTTGTGAGAGTTTAAAGCACTGCACGAAAGATATTCCTTGTCTCTCAAAAATATCTCCAGAAGCAGAAAGCTATAAAAGCATTTCTATTCCATGATTTCATACTCTGCTGAAAACAGATCTACAGAAAATAGTTATGAAAGAGGATATTTGTACAGTGACAGTTTCCACAACTGCATTAATAAGCAGTACCAGTTAACAAGAAGTGTTAAAATGCTGTTTTACTTGGTGTTTGGGGGGATGGAGGTGAGTGTATATACATTTAAAGTGCTACTTCAAAGCCTGCTTCAGTCTGGGTGAAACAAGATACCAGTTACAGCTGCAGCAATTAAAATGCAGGAGAAATTAAGCAGAATTGAGCCATTGAATTTTGGGACCAGCCAGGATGCTAAAAGGTTTATATCTCTTCCTGTGCAAATGTACCATGGGATTTTTCATCCGCCCAGCAAGACATCAGAGTTGCCTTCAGGTGCTAAGCACAAACCCCCCACCTCCAGCTGCCCAGTGCCTCCTATAGGGGCATGGGGGCTGCCTGGGAAAAGAGTGGATGTACCACGGTACAGAGCCCCCTCCTGCCTCTGGGAAGCGCAGAGCCGGGAACTGCTTTGTTCCAAAACAACAGGCTAAGACCCACTGGGCTTTCGTGGATTTTATTTTAAGACCCAAGAACAGAAGCAGGCCCTTCTGCTTGGAAGTACCAGAGCAGGTCACCCAGGCCCTTACAGTCCCAAATGTGCAGGGCTGAGGCTGGAGAAGGTTTAACCACATGAACCAACCTGGCAGACTGTTTCTTCTAACAGTCTGTGCATTACCTTTCAGTCTCAGGGTAACCCAGCTCTTGCACTGATAAGAAATCCACTCCTGGGCTGCTCTTTCTCATTATAATTTAAGAAAGTGTAAAACACTTCTGTATTATAGCAATTTAATATCTGATATGGCCTCTGTCACAGTGTTATATCATACCCTTACAGGATGATGGACTCCAGTCTAATACGGCTTTTCCTTCTCTAACTACTGCAATCCTATATCCATTTTGCAATTCAGATGGAACAGACCCTGCTCAGACAGAAAAGCAGAATGTTATAATCTCATAGACTAACTTAAATGTAATTACAGATAGAACATTTATTTTATATTAAAAAAAAAAAAAGAGCTGGAAAATAGATATGGAAAAGGCATAACAGTGGAGAGAGCAGTTAAACCACACAGTTCGGCTGGTTTAAAGCACTATCCAACAAATGCAGGCTTTTTCTCCTATCATGAACAGTTTTCCCCCTGGTCCTGACTTTCACAGGTTTTTTTAGCACCAAACATTGTTGCATAGATGGGTTTGCAATGGACTTTTGGGTTGACTGCTGAAAAGGAGCCCTGAAGACTCTGCTCCCAGACAGCATTACTGGACTTTGCACTCCCCCCAGAGGGACAGGGATGTGACTCTGTTTGTGTGCAGGGCTCTGCTGATGCTCCAGCAGCTGGAAAAGCCAGTGGTGCCACACACCAGTCGTGCCACACAGTGTCGGTGCAAGGGAGGCTGAAAAGCGCCCAGCTGGATGGGGATCAGCAGCAGGAGGAGCAGAGAGGTGGATCCATTACCCAACAGAAGTCACTTCCCCCATGTCGATTATAATGTTTGTGTTTAAAAAGAAAAGTGCTTTTCCCCCCCATTTCTGTTGCCATCCTTCAGTTCAAGATAGAGAAAGCTTCATATTTCTGTAAAAAGTGGAGGGAAACAAAGACAGATAATACTCATTGTTCAAAAATGGCATAAAGATGGCAAGCTGCTTTTCCTGACAGGCCCTCCATGAATTACCTCATTATTGCAGGCTGCAAAACTAAACTGCATTTTTCTTAGGACTGCCTTTTACAAGAAGAGCTCTGCTCCTGTTTATCACACACTTGAACTAAAATCTATCAATTTGCAGTAAAAAAAAGTAAAGATGAGTTCTGAGAACTAAATTTAAAAAGGTCTTTGCTTGTCCTGCTCAGATTTTTAGGCCATGGAATTCAAAACTATAATATGTAAAAATCATACAGAAAGAGGCTTTTCCATAGAATTCTTATCCACACACAGAAATCAGAAAGAAGAAACAAAATGGCAGTGAATTACTAACCCTCAGTGACTGCAAATAACAGACAACTCAATGTTATTTTATGGGAGATCTGCTGTACAAAATCATATTCCCAAAGAGGTTTAACTGTTTGGCTCCCAATCCTATACTCTTTGGAACTATCCAGACATGCCATATTTTCCATATATTGAGCCAAAATGTGTAATCCAGCTTCCAAAAGCTGTGTATTGGTAACTGTGACCATACAGAGCATGATATACAACTGTTGTTTTGCTTTAGATGAATGTAATAGCACCAAGGAAGCAGGCAGATCTTGCCATTTGGATTATTCATTACTACTGAAATTGCAACACCTTTCTTTTCCATTTGTTTTATTTTGCTGATATGCAAATTGCAGGTTTTTTAACTATATTGTTTTTGATTGGCACAGCACTCTATATCTGTGTCTGTCCTAAAGTGCTTCTGTCATACCTAACTGCTTCTGAAATGGAAGCACAGACGATGGTGACTGCAGTAAACAGCAGACAAAGAAGGACAGGTAGTTTGTTGTATTGTTCCTTGGATCTTTTTCAGCAAAGGGAGGGTAAAGTATTGATGTTGCATCATGTGAACTGAATCTACATCTCCTTGTGAGAGAGAGGACGGCTACAGTGGGAGTAAACAGGTAAGGAAAACAAAAAAGACTAAGTTTGTTGTTCAGCAGCTGAAGCTGTCAAGGTCCTTAGGAAAGGGAAAATCTGAAAGAATCGGCATCTGTCAGCTCTGCTCACTTTGGGACTGGCTGACAACGAGAGAAGAGATTATACTGAGATGGGAAACATTTGGGGCTTCTCCAGACCATATGAAGAGGTGCATTCTCTGTCCCAACAATTCAGCAGAAATTGATATGCTTCTACTACCTCTTTCCGAGCTTGTGAAATCCCTCCCTCACACAGTTTAATTGCAGCTGTGGGTGCTGTGGGAGCACCTCAGCATGACTACAGCCACAGAGCCCTCTGTGCTATGTAATGCAAACAGAAAAAAAAAGGAAAAAGCAGTCTAGTCCAATGAGACTGTTTGCACACAGTCAGAAATGTTTCTCAGAACCACAACATAAACATACTGTTGCATTTTTATCAGTATTTTGTATTTGGTAAAAATATTCTGAAGCTTAAGGGCTCAGTGCCCACAAATATGCTGGCGCACAGATTTTGCATATCTTGTAAAGTCTATGCCTGTGCTTGGGTGTGCATAAGCAGCAGCTGATTTTCCAAGCACTTGCATATCTGAGCAGCGGGACCGAGCCAAAAGCATGGCAATGAATTATGGGCTGCACGAAGGTGTTGATACAGTCCAGCAGACCTATATACAGAGCAATCATTCAAGAAAGAGAGAGAAAACTGGCATGGGACTTTTATTTTATTGTGATTGCACAGAAAGGCTAATCTCTGCCTCTGCGGATGGATCGCTTTCCCTAGCTGGGCACACTTCTTCTGGAATGGCTCTAACTTTACAGTATCTGCTTCCAACAAACTTCTCTCCAGGCTAAACAGACACTTGCTACTCACACGGCAGTGCACGGGGGAGTGATGCTGAAAAAAGAAGACATGGTGTGGCTGACATCTTTGCTTGTCTTGTAAGAGTAATCTGAATAATGTCGGAATGATTCCATCAATACTGTCAGAAATAGGTTCCAGAGCCCTCCAGGTAGGTTGCAAGCCTTGGCACAGGGAACAACCAATGCGAAGTGGTTGCCAATTGACCAGAGGTTCTGGGAAGGTACAAAGCAACACTAAGGACCTTGAGTTAGGCTGATGACACAGTTTTCTTCTGTGTTCTCAACATTTCTTTCCCTATTTCAGACGGTCTGCAGTATAAAAGAAGCATGGGGGGCTACGCTGTCAAGTGCTATTGGTTTCACATATCGCACTCAGGAATGACACCAAACTGCATTTGTACACTGCTGGATGAGCTTGATCACATCTCAGTTGTATCTGAACCATGTATCCACTAAACTGAAGTATGCTGGGCATTTAGACAATAATGGCAACTCTGGTTCCTGCAGGGCAGATGTGTACTATGAAGATCATCAGGAAATGCCACTACCACCTTGCTCAATGAGCAATTATAAATGAGGACACTTTTCTCCCATCAAATTTTTGATGAAACTCCTTAATACAGATTCCTAAAAATAATGGAAGAAGGCTGATGTTGTTGTGAGTTCTCTGAAAAAGTGTTTGAGACATCTTTTTTCAAACTGTATTGGCCCTCCAGGCTTGTTATCTATTTCTGAGTCACTGACCTTCAGTGTTCCTTTACTTCACACCATGAAAGAGGAATACATGCTCTTACCTATTATTCCTTCCTGGATTAGAAACAATATGGGCCAGAGAACTAGGTCTCCTAGGAAAATAGGCAGAGCATAGTTGCTCCTGGAGTACCCTAACAGTACTTCTGATGACTGAAATAGATCTGTGCCACTCAAAAAGGCCCCAAAAGTTCTTATCCAGTGTACAAGCCCACTGAGGTACTGTAGATGATACCTCCAGGAAAAGAACTAAATGTTAAACAGATACTCTAATGCTTCAGCCTCAGTACTCCACAAAAAAAAAAAAAAAAGAAAATCAGGACTTTTCTCCATCCACACATATAGCAAAACTTCTCCTTTGCCTGGGGAGCTCGCTGTTCAGGCAGCTATATTTGAGTGCATTCTTCTGTTTATCCTTTTGTTGTCATTTACAATAGACCAAATTGACAAGCCTGACTGACATCTGTATGGATTTCATATACACAGTAACAACATGAATGAGGTAAAGTGGCCTCTTGGGAGACTGCTGGGACTCTTGTTCATTATCATTATCACCATGATGATTGGTGCAGATGATGAGACTCCCAGACATCCTACCCTTGAGCTCTGCAGCCTTCATACAGCGAGGTGCTGCAAACACTGGCATGAGCACTTTTCCTGTCACCCCATGCAGTACTATCACTCTCCCTGCTCCCACACAGGACACCCAAGCTGAGCAGAAGGTGGATGATGCGTGCCAGACACCAGCATGAATCCAAGCCAAGCCATGATTCAGGCCCATTACCCCAGGCTGCTGTAGCTGCAGAGAATTCGGCCACATCACCATGGTCGAGCAGCAAGAGAAACTCTCAGTTACCAGACCAGTAAGTGCCAAACTGCTTTGCCTCTTCAATAAAATATCTCTGGTTTTTATTATTATTTTTCACACCACAGAAAGCTGTATCAGCATGCAGACCAATGGAAACTCAAGTACAAAAGTGGGACAGAGAAAAAAATCTGTGAAAATCTCTTTTCTCTTCCAGATTGTTTTTCCTAGACATCTACTGGGTTACATTATACTGGTATCACTGCACCTGTATTCATGAAAGGGGAAACAGTAATTTCATTGTTAACCACAAAATTATTTCATGAGGCTTCAGTGAAATGGGTATGTTAAAGCAATTAAATAAACTGTAATGAAAAATGTGGCACCGTTTTCATGACTTATGCCTTTACAAGACTTTGGATAACTATTGCTAAAGGTTAATATGCTTTATATGAATCTGCAGGTATCTGTCAGACACTGAAAGCGATGTGGGGAAGGAATGCTGCATGGCAGAGACATCTGCTGGGAGCTCCTTGCACTCCTCCCACACCTCACGGTTCAGCTCCTGGGCTGTGGATCCTGGAAGCAGCGCCGAGCTGCTCCTGTTGCTTCCGGCCGGGGAGCAAGTTTGTGGCTAATACAGAATTCAGCACACCTCTGCCCAGCCATGGCCAGTCAGCCACTCAACAGAAGCCAGAAATCTTTAGGCTATGTGCTGGAATTTAAATGGAAACTTTTGCATCTAAATGGAAGGCTATGTTCCTCTATCCAGCTGCCTGACATTGAACTGTCTGTCAGAGGAAGGCTGGGCACTGATGAAATCCTGCCCTTTCCCAAGCATAGACAGCAGGAGAAGATCAATGTTATAATTAAGGAAAGGAACTATCAGTGACCGCTGCAATTTTGACAATGTGCTCACACTAAGGCACTGCTATCTAAGTTAAAAAGTGAAAATGAGGTTTTGGATTCTAGCATCTCTTAAATTCCTAACATCAGTCACCTCCCTTCTCAGAGAGACATTGATTCTACTCTCCACCTCTGAAGTGGATCTCAGTCCTTCTGTCCCTTCCTTCTTCATAGTGGGAAAACACAGATTGATCCTCCTGGGTTGATGGGATCACACTGCTTTGACCACATCCCAGCACCCTGTGTTTGAGTTTGAGACACTGGTTTTAAAATGATGGAGACAATGCAGAAAGCACTCATCAAGTAAACCCTAGAAAGAGGAAACCCTGTTTTGTACAACAGCAGAAAAGAGGATGCTTTGCAAACTCAATTCCCTTTTCTCCAAGCGCAAGGATACAGCTGACGCAAAGCATCCTGCAAATGAAAACAAGCTGTATTTGATTCCACGCACACCGAATGCTTGAACTGTGTTTAGCACATCACAGGTGTAGGGTTTGAGTGATACTCCCCAGTGTAGCAGGATTTTTCCTGCAGACACCAGTTCACATCTGATGGGAGACTGTTTTAAAACCAGCCTCTGCTCTTACATTGTAAGAAAAACTCTCTCCCTCAAGCTACTTGCAGACAAAAACATGTTTACCTCCACCTATCAAAGCACCAGGGGAGAAGAACAGCCCCTTGAAGGAAATTAATCCCCGAAAAGCGTTTGAAATGTTATAAACAGCTTACTACCAGAGTGAACAGATGCACTAAGAAGGATAAACAAGTATTCGCCCAGCCCCACGGAGGGAGTTGGCTGCACACCCCCTTTACGCTCATGCCAGAGGCAGGAGGGTGTGGAGGTCCCGGTGAGGGGTGGCCAAGGGCCACTTAATGTGGCCCAGCCCAAGTAGCCTAGGCAAGCGGCCAGCCGAGGCTGCTCAGGAGTAGCAGCCCATGGCACCACAGCACCTTGTGCCCCGTCACTCAGGAGTATCCAGGGAAGCTTTATCACAGCTTCTGCAAAGGAGTTGTGCAGGTCTGAACTTGCACTGTCCACCCTCCCTCAGAGGTGAGGGTGCTCACCATGGAGTACGTACCTTGCCTGCTGTCACAGGGAACTGGCAAAAGCACAGAATTCCAGGGAAAAAAGACCAGCCTTCCAGTGTCTGCCCCAACCACATTTATGCTTTCCCCATGAAGTACTCTGTGGGGCAGGGGCTACTCATAGCTTTTCCTCCCAGTCAAATAAGCTTCTCCCTCTGTTGCCCAATGAATATTGAGTTATCCTGTGCAAAATCAAGCTGTTTTCTCCAGAAACAATGAATATTCCCTTCTGCTCCTGAACAACCCGTTCCTGAGTCTAGCACTCCCTCAGATAATGGAAGAAAATGGAGACAGGTCTCCCTCTCACAAACAAGAGTAGGTAAAAAAAGCTGATACAGAAGACACTGTGGGAATGCCCAAAAGCACAAGGGCAAGGAGAAGTTCTGCCTATTTTGCAGATGCAAGACAAGTCTGGCATCTCTGTGCAGATTCCAGGAGTATCCATGAGCAGGTCCTAATAGGTCACGGAGCAGATGTGGAGAGAAAGAATGAGGCCCTTCTGGACTTCATCTAAGCACAGCTGCTGAAGACCACAGGTTGCCTTCAAGGGACTACAGAATATGTGTGGTGGACTGAGCCTTCAAACTCTGCAGCAGCCCAAAACAGCAACAGGGGAGCTTCTGCAGAAGCTTCTGGCATGGCAGAGCTTTGCTGCTGGGCAGAAAGCCTGCTGAGATGCTCCCCTTGATCTGACTCCCAGGCAGGTGGCCTGTACTGTGTAATCCTGCAGGGAACAGCCAGGCCTCCAGGGAGCCAGCCAGGTGGGGAAGCCTTGACTGACACACTGAATTCATTAAGCAACTTTGCTTTGGAGAAATAGAACAGAAATTATACAGGAAAGGGCATTGGAGTTCTGTCCTTTGGCAGGTATGGTCCAATGTCTTTCAGAGGTTTAACCTCTAGGACAAAACCCAAAACCTGGCCTGTGCTTCAGAAAAGGAAGAAATCTCTGAAATGAGGGGTTTGTATCAGTGTTTTTAAAAACACATCCCTACATATCTGCACTCTGCAGCGTCATATTTCAGATGATCCCTATGTATTAAAAAAGTTGCTACTAAATATCAAAATCATGAGCAAAATCCAGTGTGATTGTATGCCCTGTGTGTGCTGAACCTTTTTTTCTGCTCACCATCCACTGACAATGGCATAAAACACAAAGTGTCTGCTCACGAGTTACAGGGATGAAGAAATACTGTAAACAATGATTATGAGTTTCCCCCCACTTCAGAATGAGCACATTTACAACGGTCCCACTTCAAGAAACATGATTAAAGTACCCAAAAGAAATTAATAAAAGAAATTAAGTTAACTAAGTAATTAGAAAACAGTCAGATCATGAGCCATTAAGGAGGCTGAATGGTTCAATCTTCTCTTCCCCTTCCAAAGAGTTTCCACCTTCTCATTCTGAGAATGAAGCACATCACTATATGTTAACCATAAGTGGAGGATGAATACATCTTTTACTATTAAGTTAAAGTGGTGCCGCTTTCTTTGCATATAGAAGAAGCTTTTAAGAAGTAAGCTCCTGGGAATTACTTTTGGGTTATGTGTCTTTCCATCACTTAGGAGAAACAGAGATGCTGGAGGTGGTAACTGCAACAGAACTTTGTCTAACTTTTCTTCCACTATGCTACTTGCTAGCAGCTATTCATTTATGAATATTTTCCATTAAAGAGCTTCTAACTTAAAGTATATTAAGGAAACACCAGATTCTCACAATTAATTTCTGCCTGAAACAGAAACCTGCTCTGCCAGAACCTGAAAATCCATTATTCTTTATGAGAGTGGAGCAGAGGAGGGGGACAACTGATGAGAAGCAAACCCACATTGTACTTCACATTTAATTTCTTGGAGTGATTACCAAGTCTGCTCCTCCAGGATGCACTCGAGGGGCAGGTTTGACCTGTATTCTCCTTACTTGTCTAAATGCCAGGTGGGCAAGAGGGAAATCTCCCCTCACCATTGGCATAAAGAGATAAAAGCTGCCGTGGCTGTGTCAGTGTTGAACTGCTGCACTGAAAGAACACCAGTAGGCTGCAAAAATGCATCAGAGAGCTTCAGAGAGAGGTCAAATGGTTTAAAGGGGAAAGTGTGCTTTCAGCACAGGAGACCTTAGTGCTCTCTCCAGATATGGGGTAAGAGAGTGATGCTGACATTTCAAGAGTCAGAAATAGTCAACAATTTGCCCAAAGCTACAGAGAATGAGAAGGGGGTTATGCATCAGGGTCTTATCAGTGACAGAGGCCTCACAGCCTCAGAGGAGGGACCCTGAACAAAGGACCACCTGGGTTTTTACTGTAGAGTCTGGGGTCTTCCTGTTTCGTGTCCTGTCTGTTCCCTCCTGCTCTGCCGCCTGCAGTGTCTCTGGTTCCCGGGCTGTCTCCTGTCTCCCGCTGCGTCCCCTGGCTGTCCCTGGTCACCTGCTGTGTGTCCTGTCACCTGTCTGCTGCCACAGCTCCCCATGCCCTCCAAAATGTGCGGGACTGGTGCCAGTCCATGTCTGGCTGTAGGAGATCGTGACCTCAGGCTCATGGACCTCCTACTCCAGAAAGCCAGGGATTCCCAAAGGGAAGACTGAGCATGTGGATAATTAGTACAGGATGCAACAGAATCATTTAACCAAGAGAAGGTGGTAGTCTGATAAATAAGAGAACTAGGCAACTTGTAGCCAGTGAACTGTGATTTCTTTGTTCGTTGAAATGCGTATTTAGTGTAAAGTTTTGAGAATCGGTGTGCTCGATCTGTGGAAAGCTTCTACCCTGCACCCTGCGCAGAATAAACAATATCCCCTTTCTGAACCTGGCTCTTGCCGTGTAAAACCGCGGCCAGGCTCTCTCGAAACCCCTGCAGAGGAGGGAACTCGGTGGTACTTTCCAGCAGAAAACCGAGCGGAGTAAAGGAAGATGTCCTGCTCCAGCACTGCCACAGCCGCGGTCTCTGACGCCTCACGCTGGCGGGAGGCCGCAGGGCACCATGGCATCGGGGCCCGGGACTACCGCTCCCAGCAGCCACGGCGACCGCTCCGCCCGGGCCTGCGCATGCGTCTCTGAGAGGGCACGCACAACCTCCTCACCCATTGGCTGGTACCCGCCGGAACCGGTCGCGCCGCAATGGGCGATGGGAGTTGTGGTTTTCTTGCCCCCGGCAGCGGCTGACATGAGCGGGGCGGGCGGGACATGGGTACTACTATTCCCAGCGTGCCCCGCGCGGCCCGGAAAGAGCCGTCAGCAGTTGGAGCCACCGGCAGACATGGCGGGGCAGATGGCTGTGCTGGGTGAGGCGGGGTGCGGCTGGGGCTGGGGGAGCTGGGGGATGTGGGTTTTTTTTCCTTTCTCACGTCTTTCTGCCGCCGGTGTCGCTCGGGCTTCCCGTGCTCGGTGTGTTCCGCTGTGTCCAATTCTGGGCTCCTCTGTACAGGAGAGACATGGAAGTCCTGGAGCGGGTCCAGCGGAGGGTGACAAGGATGATGAGGGGACTGGGCCTTTCAGAAGGAAAGGCTGAGGGGGCGGGGGCTCTTCAGCCTTGAGAAGAGATGGCTGAGAGGGGACCTCATCCCTGTCAGTGTCTGCAGGGAGGGGTCACAGCATGGGCCAGGCTCTGCTCGGTGGTGCCCAGCAATGGGACAAGGGGCACTGGGAGAAAAGGATGCACAGGAAGTTCCACCTCAACACGAGGAAGAACTTCTTTCCTATGCAGTGACTGAGCACTGGAACAGGTTTCCCAGAGGGGGAGTGGAGTCTCCCTCACTGGAGATATTCCAGAAGAGTCTGGATGCAACCCTGTGCCCTGTGCTCTGGGATGACCCTGCTTGAGCACCAGATGACCCACTGTGGTCCCTTCCAGCCAGACCCATTCTGGGATTCTGTGAAAGCCAAAGTGCTCGGTGGCGCATTGCTCAGGAATGCCTGTGAAGATTTGCAGCTCAGAGCAAGCCAGAGCTTTCTGACCAGTCTGTCTGAAGCACCACTGTGACCACCCTTCCCTGCTGGGAAAAAAGGAGGTTTCACTCTTTGAAATTTAACCTATATACATTTCTTATTGAGATTTGGTTTATTGGTGCTTTTTTTGTTAATCATCTGAGGCATTACTTGATTCTAGACTTCTGTGTTTCCTGCTGTGTCTGTTGAATATAAGTAAAATTAAAAGAAAATAAACCAAACAAAGAACTGTTCTGCACTTAAACTGGTCTACCCTTTGATTTCAAGGTATAGAAGAGATTCAGAGGTGTGGGAAGATGCTTTTTAGGCAGCTGTGGCTGAAACAGAATCAGTTGGCATGGATTTTTCTTCCCTTATTTTTAGACTTCTGGTGAAGCTGGAGGCGTTGGAATTGGGAGTTTGTTGTTTCACTGTGATTTTGTGCAGCCCCATTAATTTGATGTCCTTTCAGGGTCATTCGTAGGCAACTCCCCCAGAAGTACTAATTAGTCTGTGCTATGGCAGTAACATGCACAGAGAAATAGAATTATTACAGTGTGGTGATATTTTTGGTTTGGCTGTCTCTTGGGCTTTTTTTTCTTAATCAGTTGAATGTTTAATGCCTAATATTCCTGACTTCTAGCCACTCTCTGTTGAGAAAGAAATTAAAAGCTAATTAGGTAGCTAAACAGGCTCTGAAGTGTGAAATAAAACTGCAGGAGGTGCAGTGTGTCACACTTGTAGGTTTGCAGAGTGGATCCTGTAACGCTGCTGTTCCCAATGCTGTGTTCCAGGCTCTGCTGTGCTGGCCCTGCTCTTAGCCAGCTACCTGGCACAGCAGTATCTGCCCATGCCCACTCCCAGAGTGATCGGGATCGACCTGGGCACCACTTACTGCTCCGTTGGCGTCTTCCTGCCGGGAACGGGGAACGTGAAGGTCATCGCAGATGAGAACGGGCACAACAGCATCCCCAGTGTGGTGTCCTTCACGGACACAGGGGTGCATGTGGGCTATGAGGGCCTGGAACTGGCCGATGCCAATCCTCAGAACACCATATATGATGCCAAGAGATTCATTGGGAAAATCTTCACTTTGGAAGAACTGAAAAGTGAAAGCAGCAGGTATCCCTTTAAGGTAAGCAGCCACCACCTTCAGTTCCCTCCAAGCAGTAAGGACACAGTCCAGGCTGGGGATGAGCAGATCCAGAGCAGCCCTGGGAGAAGGACTTGGGGGTGCTGGTGGGTGAGGGGCTGGATGTGCCCCGGCCGTGTGCGCTGGGAGCCCAGAACCCCCCTGTGCTGGGCTGCATCCAAAGCCCCATGGGCAGCAGGGCAGGGAGGGGATTCTGCCCCTCTGCCCCGCTCTGCTGAGACCCCACCTGCAGTGCTGCATCCAGCCCTGGGGTCCCAGCCCAGCAAGGACAGGGACCTGTTGGAGCCAGGCTGGAGGAGACACCAAGGTGATCAGAGGGATGGAGCAGCTCTGCTGTGAGGAAAGGCTGGGAGATTTGGGATTGTTCAGGCTGAAACAGAGAAGGTTTTGGGGTGACCTAATTGTGGCCTTCCAGTACCTGAAAGAGCCCAAAGGAAAGATGGAGAGAGACTATTCACAAGGGTCTGGAGTGACTGGACAAGGGGGAATAGCTTCAAACTGAAAGAGAGTAGGTTTAGATGAGAGATCAGGAGAAAAGTTCTTCACTGTGAAGGTGATGGGGCACTGGCACAGGTTGCCCAGAGAAGCTGTGGCTGCCCCATCCCTGGAAGTGTTCAAAGCCAGGCTGGATGGGGCTCTGAGCAACCTGGTCTAGTAGAAGGTGTCCCAGCCCACAGCAGGGGATGATGACCCTGGTCCCCTCCAACCTGATTCTATGGCACCTGAAATTTCTGTGGGTGATTGGCTTGTCAGAACTTGAGTCACTTGGCTCAGTCTGATATGCCTGAAAACCATAAAAAAGGTATGCAGAGAGAGGAAGGAAGTGGTTGTGGAAGTTGTGTACCTCTGCCTAAGAGCTGAAAATGATTTTCCAGAGGACCCTGTTTTCCTACGTAGAAAAGTGTTGCTTTCTACACAGAAGACCCTGTGTTTCTCGGTAACCTTCCAGTCCCTTCTCTGAAAGGATAAATTTCAACTTGAAATGCTAACTGTACTTTGCTGAAATTTTACATCTCCCTGAAATTGTAAAACAAACACGCAAACAAAAATCAACAAACCTCCCTGCAAAAAACTGAAACCCAAAGAAGTTTAAAAGCCACATCTTCTCTGTCCCAGTGTGTTTTTTCCTTCAGCACTTTACTGCTTACTTGACCAGCAGCAGAACTTGTAAGTAGCTTTAAAAAAAAAAAACGAACGTGCATTATATGAGCATGGTGCAGAATTGGTTGAAAAACTAAAAAATGTCATGTACTGCAAATGGTCTTTGAAGTCTTGTTAATTTTTTAATATTGTTAAGAGAAGCTGTTCCAGTACCAAGCTGTTTGTTTCCTTTCAGAAATCTGGAAGGTAACCTAATGATTAAAAAAGCATCCCTTCTGTCTGTGAATGTGGTGTTGGAAGTTGATTGCACTTTCTAGGTTTTAACTTTTTTTAATGTGTTTTACTGGGGCACAGTGTTACTTGTTTGGATATACTTGGACCCCTTAAGTGGCATGTTTTGCATAATCCTCCTAATCAAGAAATAAGTGCTCCAGAAAAGGCAAAAGCTCGTTTAAACTTTTCTAGAATAAAGAGACTACATGCAAACAAAACATTTGGTGGGAGCAGGGTGGGGGAGCATAGGAAAAAGATTTCTCACTCTGGGGTTGTATCCCTTTATCCTTCTAGATTGTCAACAACAATGGATTAGCTGAATTTTCTGTGACAACTAATGAAACCTTTCACATCACTCCAGAGCGCATTGGCTCTAAGCTGCTGCTGAAACTGAAGAAAATGGCAGAAGCCAACCTTGGCATGGCCATTTCCAAGGCAGTCATCTCCGTGCCAGCAGAGTTTGATGAAAGGCAGCGGAATTCTACTATTAAGGCAGCTAACCTTGCAGGTGATGTCTCTCTGTTCCAGAGTTTTTCTTGGAGACCTTCAGGTCTGTTTCACTAACAGTAAGGTCTTTGTGAAGGATATAGAAACTGTGAATCAGTGACAGAGAAGCTTAGAATGGATTTATTGTGAGGAATATCTGAGAACCTCTGAGTACCAACGGGTGCAGCTGGGTAATGTAGACATAAATGGCTGGAAGAAGTAAGTTTTACTTCAGGGAAAACAGTCTTTTTGATAATCTCCAAATAGGGAGACTATATAGAGCACCCTTGGGCAATAATTTAAGCAGAAATAGAATGCATGAAATAAATCTCCTTAGCAAGGTTTCTCTGGAAGCAGTGGGTTTGGGCAAATCATGGTTTGTGATTTCGCCCTGATGCTGAAGCAGTACTATTTTAGGATTAAATAAGAAAAAAAGTTCATGGGATATTACTGCTTAGAAAACTACTTCCTTTAGGTCTAACCCTTTACTTAAGGTGAGTGTGGTTAAAGAAAGCCCCAACAAGTAATGGCAAATGTCATTTTGATGTAAGAACTACAGTTTTCTGAAGTGTACTTGAGCGTTGCTTGTTGTCTTTGCTCTTCATAGGGCTCAGCGTTTTGCGAGTAATCAGTGAGCCCACAGCTGCTGCCTTGGCTTATGGACTGCACAAAGCTGACGTGTTTAATGTTCTGGTGGTGGATTTGGGTGGAGGAACTTTGGATGTGTCTCTGTTGAACAAGATGGGAGGGATGTTCGTCACACGAGCCATGGCAGGTGAGAAAAATGATTTTGTTTCTCAAGGAGTGGGAGGCACCTGAAGTGACCATTGGAGGGGCTTTTCAAAAGATACCAACCATGTCACAGAGTGTTTTTCCAATGCATTCTCAGTTGCTTTTTATGCAAAATTAGGTTTGTGGCTGGTTTCAGCAATTAAGACCACAGAGTCACAGGTTTTGGCTGAACCAGAGGGGTAAGTTTTGGTGTCATTTTATCCGTGGCTGTTAACTTTTGTGCCCACTAGTAAAGTGCTGGTGCATATTACAGTTACATATTACATATTACTTTGATTGGAGTCAACTGGGAGGCTGGGGTTGTTAAAAATCTGTCTGTCACCTTTGTCCAAACTGGGAATACTTGGCAAATTGCTGACCAGTGCTTTTGTGCATCCTTGCCTTGTGTTTGGTGCCAGTTCAGTTGAGCAGAGTTTGGGAATGCGCAGGCTGTTAACCCAGTAGTTTTGTGATTGGTGTGTAATTGACTTATCATTGGGCAAAGCTCTGGCAGCAGTGTTTGGTCAGACTGCAGTGAAGACACAGCCATGTTTCAGCTGGCTTCTATACACACAGCTCTGGGGTGCAGTGCCAGCTGCCTGTGTTGCCTTCAGCCAGCAAGTTCTGGTGGGAGCTGCTGCTGCTCAGTCCAGTTAGAGTGGAACATAAAGAAAGATTCAGCAGCTTCACTCTTGTTTAGTTAGACAGAGGTCCACTGAGTTACTGTTCTCAGTAAAACCAGTGGAAATTGTTACCCATCATGTGTGGGTAGTTACCCATCATCAGTGGACAAGAATTTTGTCTATTGTCACATCTCTGTGAGCTTGTGCTTGTGGTCCTTCAGTGATTGTTCTGGCCCTAGAGCACCATCTCCTAGTGGAAGAGAAGCAGTGTGCTGCTTTCTGAGGCTTTGAAGGTCCTCTGTCTGATGCCTTCTATTCTGACCTTTCAGGTAACAACAAACTTGGAGGACAGGATTTCAATCAGAGGTTGATGGTGTATTTATATGATCGGCTCCGTCAAACGTACGGTTCTCTGCCCACACAGAAAGAGGAGATCCACCGCCTCAGACAGGCCGTGGAAGCAGTCAAACTCAACCTGACTGTCCAGGAGGCAGCCACGCTGAGGGTGCTGCTGACTCTGCCAGCAAACAAGCTTACAAAAGAACTTGCAAAGAGCCAGCTAAATACAAACAGTGCACTCAAAGACGAGGCCTCACAAAACGCAAAGAACCTGAAAAATCTTGGAGACACTTCCACAGTAGAGGACAACTTTGCCAAAGTTGTGTTTGAAACAGAAATCTCTCGGAAGCTGTTTGAGATGTTAAATGAGGACCTTTTTGAGAAGATTCTTGTGCCCATTGAACAAGTGTTGCAGGAAGGGCACCTGCACAAAGCAGAAGTGGATGAAATTGTGTTAGTTGGGGGCTCCACACGGATTCCCAAAATACGTGAAGTTATTCGGGACTTCTTTAGAAAGGAACCCAACACCTCTGTAGATCCCGACCTGGCAGTTGTGACGGGTGTAGCTATCCAAGCAGGAATTCTTGCTGGGTCCTGGCCTCTCCAAGTCAGTGCTATAGAAATCCCTAACAAGCATTTACAGAAGACTAATTTTAACTGAAAAGAAACTCCCCAATTGCATTCCAGCGCTCCAAAAGGATCCATACTGATCTGACTGGCAATGGAACCTAATCTTAGCTGCATTCTATTCAATTTTCACCTGTTCAGTTAGTTGTTACTGGACACCTACCTGTGCTAAAGCTTGATGTTACTTTAAAGGTACAAATGAGTTCTGAAGTGTGCTGTGTTTACGTGGAGATGGGACATTGGATGAAAATGCCAGTGATGACACACCCGCATTTTCTTGCTAAATTTTATTAGCAAGTCCGGGAGCGGTGTGTGTTTAAAATATAAAGGAAGTGTGACCAAAGGTTTGAGATGATGTGGTACTGAGGTATTCCTGGGTCCAATGTATTTACTTGGAAGGACTGTGAAGCAGCGTTAACTGGCACAGAACACTGGCAGTGTTCAGCTTACACTTATTTATTAGATTGAGCCATTTGAGCATTTAAGCACCTTCCCAAAAGGCATCTTGCAGCTTAAATGAGACTGAGGCATTCACTTGATTCTTCTGCTGTTCATAACAGCATAATGGTATTGCTGAGGCTCCGTGGGAAATTGTCCCATGTTTAGGAAACCTTATTGAAAACATAGCTCTTGCCAATTACTTGGTCTCCAAGGGCTTCATTCCTGACGTGGCTGTGATGGTTAAACACAGGTGCTGCTGTTTTACCACTGATGTTCTCCACAGAGAACGAGGGTGTATTGCCAAATATTCATACCTGCCCCTGCCTTATTTTAAAAGAGGTGATTTTATGTATCTTGAAGCCACGCCTGCCTGTCTTCCCCTGAACTTGACCAACACGAATTTCATTGTTGTGCATTTACAAGTGTGTGACATCTTCTCCCTGAAGTACCCCAAGCCCTACTGTCCTTGGGAAGAAAGTGTGGGACAGAAGGGATGGCCTGGATGAAATGTAGTTCCTGTAGTCCTAGTAAAAGAAAACTGACCCAAGTACTTTGTGCTTTTTAGCTCTTATGTGGCTTAAGTTTTGTCATATCCCCACTCTAAACTGAACAGGGGTTGTAGCTGTCGTACTGGGAAGGACGCAGTGTGTGTAACTCAGGGTTTGAGGTGGCACTTCTTAGGACTCTCTTTTAGGCAAATAGGTCATTAACCAGGTATCTTGAAAATGTGTGAGGAGAACAAAGTTGCTGATCTGAAAAAATGGATTGGTGACAGTTCTCTCTTTGGAGGGATGAAGCAATAATCAAACACCACTTAAATTCTATTATCTGTGTGGAACTTTCTACAAAAAAAAACATGTCATTCACCTTAGACTGGTTTCAACATCCATCAGCCCAGTCTTCATCAGGTAAGGTCTACTAACAGGTGGTTTTAAGGATTTTCTTGTCTTCCCCAGAATAATTGTGTTTGTATTAACCTTGCTAAGATAAAGTGTAGGGCTTAGATTTATTGTTTTAACCTATGACTATATTAAAACAGGCTTATTACTCTCCTGGCAGTAGGCCTGATTTATGGCACTGCTATAGATCAGTTGTGCTGATTCAGCTGTTTGCATAGCTATTGTCTAAATGCATCTTTGAAGTAATCCAATTAAAAACCTCTTAAATTGAATCATAGTTGCACACAGCCATTCCATCAGCATTGTTTAACTTGACAGAGGATTTCCGAAGTACTGCTAACATCTGTTTAATTTCCCTGAGTTGGGATTCTTTTTTTCCTTTGTGCCTCTTTGAAAGTGACCCCAACTAAGTCTGTATGGAAGTTCCAGTAACTAAAACTCCTGCAGTGAAAGAAGCACTTCTTCAGTGACACCATGGATGAATGCCTGTGTGCAGTACAGTCCTCACTTGCTGTTGGGGGCCTTTGCTTTGCAGATAGAAATGTCTGTGTTCAGCACCTGTACCAATGTCTTCAGAGTCATTGTGGCCTTTCCTTCTGCCCTGCTGTCCGTTCATCTCAAAATCCACTGGAGCTACAGTAGGACTTTGGCCTTCATGTCTTTAATGCACTGTGTGCAACAAGCAGACCTGTATAGAAACAGAACCACATCGCAGTGAAGTTAAACGATTGAAAGCTTCTGTGGTTTTGGGACAAGTTAGGTAGGAACTGTTAAAACTCTCAAGGCAAATAAATGAAGTACTTTTTTTCTTTCACATCCTCCTTCACCCTGAAGGAGTTAAATCTCCTTCAGTGTTAATCTGGGAACTGGAATGGAAGGGGCAGGTTGTTTACTTGAAAAAAAAAATTCACAAAAGGGTATTTATTCAGATTTCTATACAGGTTGGATTTTTTAGTAAAGAACTTACTGTGTACATTGGATATCACAATGCATCCTTATTTATTAAATTTTCTGAATTATTTATTTTCTATCTTTTAATACTGTATTTTGGCACAAACAGTTGAATTTTTAAGATGAGTCCACTGCACTAAGTGGATATTTCCCAGTATGCACATGGACTGCTTACCAAAAGTGTCTCTGTAAAGAAGCTGGTATTTGAAGGCTGAAATCTTTCTATACTGCTTGTGGTTGCCTGTGGTGGTAGGTGTGTAACAGATTTCTCCAGCTGAGGCTTGTTTGGCAAATTGAAATTCTGAAAGTATCAAGAGGCCTCAACAATTGTGTGCTCCTGAATTGTTTCCCAGTGCACATGATGAAATGCATTTTATAAATAACATTTTAGAATGTTTTTAATAAAAGCAATTTCTATCCCTTGGATATGTCTTCTTTCACTTTCTCAGGGAAATTCTCTGTCTTCCTCAAATTTCTTTGAAGCCTAGAAGATGAGGTTGTGTTAGCTGTGAGAGGGTTTCTACATCTGTGTTGTCTTGGGAACTGTAAAGTCTAGAGAGCCTGAACGATTAGTGTTTCATAAAGGTTTCAAAACTGGCAAAAAGCAGAAACGTGTCTGTTCCTGTGAGGGAAAGAGGGAGGTTCTGCTCAACTTCTTTCCAGTTTCTCCTGTGGTACTGCCAGGAAAGTGTAGAGCAAGGGAAGCAAGCAGGCCTGAGGGAAGCAGCTCCTGAGAGGGTGGTGCACGGGGGATTTTTGGATGCTGTGGGGAAGGAAGTGGGAGCAGATCATAAGCAGGTTCTGCTCCGTGCTCCTTCCTGTGAACAGGAACACTGGAGGCATGGCCCCTTACGAGCCTCATTCTTCAGGTCTGCTCTGTCCCCTGCCTGTCCCACTCTTCCTAGGAGTGGTCCCACAGGACAAGACTGGGACCCGATGCCCAAATACCATAGAGGCTCAGGGAATTCCTGTTTGGAGGAGGAAGGTCAAGGAGGTGTGTGCCAAGCTGCAGAGCTACCCCATGGCTGTTTGTGCTGGCTGGTGCCCTGCTGTTCAGTGGGGTCAGTCAGTTCTGAGCTCAGCCAAGCGGCCCTTCTCAGTTTCCTAGAGTGAGTCTCCAGCATCAGGTGTGTGAGGAGAGGAGCAGCTGCAGACCCTGGGAGATGTGCTTAAGGCAAAAGTGCCTTTCCCTGCCCACCCTAAGCCTGTTAGGGGGTTTGCTTGGGTGAGCTGTTGCTCCATGGAAACAGCAGGAGCATTTCCTGCTGCTTCTGCCTCCACTGCACCCCTTTTTCTGAAGTTATAGTCCAGTGTGAGGCGTACAGCTTGCTGCAAGAAAAGGAATGGCTATTTGGCTTTGCTGATGCTAGTCCAGCATTTTCTTTTCTCTCAGACTTTGCCATTGTTCAGTCTGCAGCTCTCCCAGCTGCACTCTGAAGGCAGCTGGAAGCTGAAAGGTTATGTCAGCCTGGCAGTAAGCACAGAAAACCTCCTCACAAATAAAAGTAAAGAAAGTAAAAATTACCATGCACTGATGCCATTCCTCAGACTTTTTCTCTGGACCTTGCAAAAGGGATTGGTGCCTGAGGCTGCCTCCCCTAGCCTACATGCCCAAAACTTTCTACTGGGCAAGAAATTAAGATTGTACTTGATACAAACCAGGTGTCAATATTAAATGAATATAACAGGGCTGTAGCCAGGAACTTTATTCACTGGCTTTTTTTAAGCAGTTGATGGGAATCTTATCTTAAGAGATGATTGATTACATTGGTTGTGTTGTTATTAAATTTCAAGAGCTTCAGGAACTGCAGTAAAAATGCACATTACTATTTATGTGGCCTACAGAAGCAGATACATTTAGCTGACACTTCAAGTAAGTGTACATAACCTGTCCTGCTCTTGTAATTAGTATGGAGGTTTACATTAATATTTACTAGTAAAGAGGCAGCTCCACCTGACAGCATTTTTTGGGATTCTTCTCCAATGGGATTTTGTAATGCTCAATTAGATACGTAAGATGTGGTTTCCAGTTATTCAGAAACCACAAAAGGAAAACTGATGTAATGGGGCACATTTATTGCCTCAAGAACTACCTGAGTATACATGGGAATGTGCATATCCTAAAAATCAGTCCCAAGTGATATCTGTCTCTGTGTCCACACAAGAAGCAGTTTTGTTTTTCCTGAATGTGTAATAATAAGAATTATTAACTAAATGAGCATAATGTCAGAGCAAGTTAGTTCAAGTTCATTAAGACCAGCATGTGAACAGCAAGAGTTGTTTTTCAGTAAGTCTTTACTAATACAACAGTTTTAACATACACCATGAAAATCCCTGCTTCATTATGCTGTCCTAGTGCCAATGTGATAAAAAGTGATTTGTATAAAATCTGAAAGTTATTTTAAGAAACCTGATCAATATATACAGATTGTAGCTGCAGTAAATAGCAATGCGGCAAGGAGCTCTTGAGTAAGCTAGTTGTTTTAAATGGAATATAAAATACTGCACCTCTATATATGGAATTCCAGAGATCCCTTGAGTGTTGCCTAAGAATTCACTCATTAGCCTTCTTCATCTTCTTATCCCAGCCTCTGCAACCATTTCAGAAAAGGCACCTTTTTGTTGTAACAAATTCTGTGGTGTGTCATATTCTAGTATCCTTCCTGCATCCAGAACAAGCACCCTACAATACAAGAGCGGAAAGATCACAGAAGAAAAATCAGCTCTTCAGCCACATTTTCTGGTCCTAGTACAGATATCTCTGCATTATGGGAATGTATTCCAAGGAAGTAATTTATTTTTCAAAAGGATTACCAAAACTTACTTACCTCTCTGAATCCATGACTGTGTGTAACCTGTGGGCTATAGTTAACACAGTGCAGTTGTGAAACTCTCTTTGGATGGTGGACTGCACAAAGTTATCTGTTTCCATGTCAACAGAAGCTGTTGCCTCATCAAGGACCAGGATTTTTGTCTTTCGGAGCAAAGCACGGGCCAGACAAACCAGCTGTCTCTGCCCAACACTGTGAAAAATACATTTGAGAAGGGCAAGTCAGGCACATGGAGGAAAGGGAGCACAAGATAAAGCTGAGATTACTGTCTATACTTCTTTCCTAACAACACCTTATGCTTCTGAAAAGACCACTGAAATATGTTCATCTTGCTTTGGAATTTTCTTTCTTCTTGCTCAGCATATCAATAGTAGTTAAGGTAGAACTATTCAAAAAATGTCGTGGTTTTGACC